>JAVQJL010011698.1:0-86314 GCA_036024295.1 Nannoperca obscura
ATTTCTTTAAAGTTAAGACTAGTTTAAAGTCATCTTCATTGAAAAGTACAGTGCTTTTCCTTCAAAAATAAGGACATTTCAATGTGACCCCAAACTTTTGAACGGTAGTGTATATACTGAATGTTGAATTGTTTGAATTGTAAATCTCAAATGTTTGCACATTCAGCTGAAATGTTATAGATAGTATTTAGGGACAATGCACCCATAAAATTAAAACTTTGCATTTTTACCATCACATATGAAATATTGAAAACCTTGGGATCTGAACCAAGATTTAAAATAGAGAGAGAGAGTTTGACTAGTGCTTGTCCACAAAACATATGCTTCTAATTATGGATCCATCCAAGACTCAGTAAAGCATTTAACAGCCACCTTTACCTTTTAGGTTTAGGTTTACTAGAAAACAAAGATGACCCTCTTGAAGACTGGAGACAGAAATTCTGGACATCTTACAAGGTACACATACAGTCAAATGTGTTTAACGCTATTATTTATTCCCGAAAGTGTCATGTAATAAATCTCTTTTTGTATTTGTTTATTTATCTATAAATATATCCGTCTCTCTTTAGGCTGGAGTGGTATTTTGGTCAACAATGCAGGTCAGTGTAATCATCCCATGGTCAGTCATTTTCTGGCTGCACACAGATTCACAGCATGTACGCCTATGTACACAGATGAAGAATGACATATCCATTTGTGTAATCTCTTCCACCGTTTCAGGCTGTAAACTTTGCCCTGGTTCCCCCTGTTGCACGGACAGTGTTTCTGGGAGGCATCGCACTGGTTTTCACAATCTTCCTGTGTCACCTGAGACAGCAGCGCGGCCACAAACTCCAATAATCTTCAGATCCTCATATTCATGATGCAAGTTTTTGTACTGAATTAAAAAAATGTTTTAAGTATTATTGTTATGTGCAAATATTGTGAAATCAACAAACAAAGACATTAGATAAGGGTTATTTAGGGCCAGTATTTAGAGCTGCAGAGGTTTACTGAGGAAACAAAGAAGAACTGATATGCAAATATGAATTACAATGACGCAACAGTGCCTGGGTTTAATCCTGCTGATACTCATATTGGTGTAATCTTTCCCTCTGAGAACATAGAGAACAACAAAGCTGTTAAATCCTTATTTAACTGCCACGCTGTTTCAGTGCGTAATATACTGGAATCATTTTGTTAAAGTTTCCATCCATTTTTAACCAATAAAGAAATTAATAATTTGTTGTTTTCGTTTCAAATATTTTATCAAGATTCAAATTGTATTGGATTCAAATTGTGGCAAGAACAATCTGCATTTATTCTTAACTACACTGTTAATTGTTTTTGTATTATAAAACGTAATGTACTGCAATAAGACTGTCCCTGAATTTTCAGTATGAAAAACATTGGGGTAAAGATTATATTTAATTTCATAAAAAATCAAAAACTTCCCCAGCCTGGTTTGTATTTGTGTTGAACTTTCTCCTTTTGACATTGAAAAAAATACAATCCCTCTCAAATCTCAAATGAAACAAACAAAAACAAAAAATACAACCGCTCTCTCACTGATTAAAAGCTGCTAAATACAGCCACTGGATTTGTGAACTGTGAATAGTTTCCAGCTCTGTGGCTGCTGAGGGGAGTGAATGTGTGAATTTTTACCCCACTTTGAATTACAACAAATAATCTAAAAATAAACATAAATTAAATCCGTTTTTCAATTTTTAACTTAAGGACCCAAACAGAACAAATCCATAAAATAAATTTAAAAATAGCCATAAAATCAGTAATTGACTGAGAATATCCTCCCTTTCGTGTCGTCTCCACCACTGGAGGCACCATGCTAAACCATCATAGTTGTTTTGACCATAGACATACACCGGAAGCTCGCGTGCACTGTAACCAATCAGAGACCCGAGATTTCAGCGCATTGTTTATCGCGAGACCTCAGCACTTCCTTTTCCCTTTTCGCTCTGAGTCCAAGATGGTAGGTACCGCTAGCAGAAAACTTCAAATACGATAGCTTGACTATCCACGATCATCCTCTGAATTAAAGCATCTCTTCTTCATAATGGCAACCGTTACTGGTTTTAACTATAATTTACGCTACAGTCATGTCTTGATTTAGTGTTATTTGACCATGTAAGTCATACTAGCTTATCCTCTGTGATGCCTAGCTAGTGCCGTACAGGCAGCCGCGTCACGCATTGAGGTTCAAAAAGGAGCTTTTGAATATGATTCAGAATGCGGAATATTGTGTTTAACCACAATTCATAATTCTCTAAAGTTTGCGTGTTTTACCAAATGTAAAACTCAGTCATATTTCCAACTGGCGGTTTGTTTGCGATGTCGCTCGAGATAGCAGCTTGCTGAGGAGTGTCAACGTGTGAACCGGCCTGTAACGTTACTACACGTTGAGATTAAGTTAACTGAATGGACGTATCTGCTAAATTAGTGACTTTAGTAAATTCTGTTAATAGTGTAAAATAGACTTGAATGTACAATATTAGACGATCAATTAAGCCCAGATGTTACAGATGTCATTTGTTTTACAGGAGCTGCTAATTACTGGAACTATTGTATTAATGTGTTTCTATACTTTTTAAGGGAGTCGACATCAGACATAACAAGGACCGTAAGGTGCACAGGAAAGAGCCAAAGAGCCAGGATATCTACCTGAGGCTCCTGGTCAAGGTAATTTATGTTCACTTGTCATCTTGGCTCATTAAATTCTGAGGTGATAAAACTTGTAAATCTTTACTACCAAGCAGTCCTCTTTATTCTTCTAACCATCCTGCTGGTCTCTTACAGTTGTACAGGTTCCTGGCCCGTCGCTGCAATGCTCCCTTCAACAAGGTGGTCCTGAGGAGGCTCTTCATGAGCAGAACCAACAGGCCCCCCATGGCCATCTCCCGTCTGGTCAGTCTCAATTGTCTCTCTTCCCGTTTATCACAAATGAATCCTACTTTTGTTCTTATTAGATATCTTCACTGTTTAAGCCAGTTGTAATAGTTGGCACATTTTTTGATATGGTAATTTTTGACATAGTACATTTATAGGTCTGTCGACATGTGTTGATCGTTAAGATTTGGTTTGAATGTTTTTAAAGATGCGGTGATGTGACCGTTGCGCATATAATAGTTTCTTTGTCAATGTGTAAAATGCAGTGTTTCCTCTATCCGTTCCATTCATTATGTCTCAGTAACCTGACTGTTTAGTTTTTAGTGCAGCAGCATCCCTTGGCTCACGTGACCTTTCTTTTAAAATGATCTGCGATCCCAGTTGTGTGCAAATAGACATCAAGAATTTTAAAATCAATCACCTGTATTGGATCAGTACGTTGTGTCTGTAAACATCCTGATTTGAGGTTTTGGTGGAAAAGTTTGGAATCGAAGCATCTCTGAATTGTTAAGGAGCTTTTTCTGCTTTACAGTGGCTCTGAATTTCATGATCTGGTTGGGTTTACAAATGTAGATGGAACTTTGCTCCGTGTTTGTTCCACACTGACTTTGGAAATGTTTGAAAAATTAAGTATGGAAGTGAACTGGGGGTCAAATTTAAATGTAGAGACCAAGTAATCATGTTGACCATTTACCACCTGTCTTATCTGTACTGATAGCTCTATACTGATACCCGAGCCAGTAATGTTGAAGGTTTGTGAGACCTGGTGTCACTAGTTCAGATGTGATTGTGTGTATTGAATTTCTGACTTTGCCACCAGATCCGTAAGATGAAGATGGCTGGACGTGAGAACAGAACCGCTGTTGTTGTGGGAACAGTCACCGATGATGTCCGCATTCAGGATATCCCCAAGCTAAAGGTAACTCCTGCTTTTTTAGACAGGCTGAATTCACTTATTTACAGTATTGGGTTTTTTTGGGGGTTGTTTTTTTTTTTATAATGATGTGACTAAGTCCACAGAGAATTTTCCCTCAACACTGTAATGTTGACAGTGTCTGAGATGGTCCTCACGTCCTGTTTGTTGTCCCACAGATCTGCGCTCTGAGGGTAACCGATGGTGCCCGCCGCAGGATCCTGAAGGCAGGCGGTCAAGTGATGACTTTTGACCAGCTGGCTTTGGCTTCTCCCAAAGGACAGGGCACCGTGCTGCTTTCAGGTAACTGAACATGTAGATTTATATTCAAATCCTAATACAATGATGCTATTGCAGTAGATAATATAAGCGGTCGTCCTCCTGGTACAGAGCACCGTGGCCATCAAGCACATAGTAAATCTAAGTTTGGGATACTAATACCCTTAGGGTAATTCTACGCAGTTTAGAAAGGTGTCTGCAAGGATTCAGAAGAGACCAAATGAATTTTCCCTTTGCATTAAAAGTAGTTTGAGAGCTGCTGCCAAACAGTAATGTACATCAGACTACTGCTCTCTGGTGTGGCTGAGTGGAGTATATTTATGTTCTTGTGAGGGAACTTGCTTTTTTGTAATTCCAAAGATAAGAATACTGTTTGAATTAGGAAAGTGGGTTTCTAGCTTTGTTGTAGGCCTAATTAATGGCAATTGATCAAGATTTTCAAATTTCTCTTGTAAGTGTGTGGACCTTCATTTGATCACCAGGGTTTGACAGACCCACACATCTCAATGTTATGCTTTGTAGGACAGGTCTTTAAAGTCAAAGAACTATCAAATGTTGGATTGCAATGTATAGTGTCACACATCTATACACCAGGAACAACTGCAAAGCTTGGGAATTCAATTAATACAGCAAATGGGGGGGAAAAATGTTTTAGCAAACTTTTCACACACCAGATATGTGAAATGTCGGCCTCTTACGTCTAAATTGTAAATTAAGAAGGAACCTTGCTTCTATTATATTGTACTTTATTTAATCTCTGCCGCAAGCAGGTACACGTGCCAGTTTAATCTTTTGTGGAATATTCTACACACATTTATGAATGGGAGTTACTGTTTAGCTAATATAACATGCGGCTAACATAACATTAAACTGCTTCTAATCTGTAACGTATTTGTTCTCCAGGACCCCGCAAAGGCAGAGAGGTGTACAGGCACTTTGGAAAAGCCCCTGGAACTCCTCACAGCCACACCAAGTATGTGTACAGTTGTCAAACACAGCTGTTTCGACAGGTTATGATGTTGTACCAGTATTTCAACCAATCTGACGCCAGGCTACCAAATTGACTTTCGAATATGACACAATGGTTTTCTTCCAGAAATCATGCAAGTGTGGATGTCTTTGATTTGAAAACTGGACATGGTTACATTACACATTAAGCCTTAACTGATTCTGTAGGTTTAGTTACCAGGCTGTCTTATATTCTGATAATAGTAATAGATGTAAAGTATTATATGAATGTTAGGTTTGTGGCGTAATCATCTTATACTAAAGTATTTTGTTTTCTCTTCTCTAGGCCCTACATCCGCTCTAAGGGCAGGAAGTTCGAGAGAGCTCGTGGCCGCAGAGCCAGCCGTGGCTACAAGAATTAGTTTGTGTCTTTGGTTTTTCATGCAATCTGATACAAATAAAAGATCGACTGTACAAAATGAGTTGTTTGTGTTTTTATTGCAACAGCTTTTACAAAGTTGCAAATACATCGGTCACTGACATTTTCTTGGGGTAACATGGAGTAGCGCTTGTTTCAAGCAGAAGATGACAGGCAGGTTAACATCACCGGAGATGATCTAGCTAAAACAAAACCATTTACACATCCCTTTATTTCCATTTCCATTAACATAACTCAGACGTCACGAATCTTTTGATCAGTATTGATGTGAGCTGGCCAGAAGAAGAAATGACTTCGCCAGGAAGTGGTGGTCTGTCAATGATTGGAGAATGTCGGTGGGTGTTGCAATGTTTTCCTTATCGCCATTGGATTTCCTCTCCGCCGCTCAGAGCTGCTGCTGCTGCGTCGCCAGGCACTTCCTGCAGCCAGCCAGCACAGTGTTCAGGGCAAGCGACTCGTGTGAGGGGAGACGAGATGAGGTAAATTTGTGTATTTGGCTTTGATATATTGGCTTTAAACTTGGCTCTTCGTTACCCGGTAGTGGCAAAATCGTTCCTCTTGAAGTTACCTGAAGGAATCGGATCATAACGTCTGTTAGCTAACGTTGCCTTCTGCTGTTAACTGCGCTGACTTGTGTCGAGCAAAAAATGAGACGTAAAATCTCAAATGGGAGCTTTTCAGTGTACCCATTGTGATGCCTGGTGTTTTTCGAGAGACTAAAGTATAAATTGTGTAGAAAGTCTGCTTGAACTTGAAACGTTAAGCTACAAACTGCTAGCCACCGCTAGCTGACAGCAGTTTACATTAGCCACTATTTATAACATGAGCTTGCGTTTGCTATCTCTATGATTTAACGTAAAGATTCGTGCCCGCAGGCAACTTAAAACGCGTTCTTCCTCCTGATAATCACTTCAAGCATTGCAACATTTATATAAATGGCTCTGTAGCATGTAACTTAAACTACAGTTAAGTAAATCAGCTGGCTAACAGCCGGTCACTGCTAGCTAACGTAAGTTAAACAGTCGAAGCTTTTACTAAAGATCGTCTTGGTTATTTGAAAATCTCTTACGGCTGCTGTTAGGTGTGTTGCCGTGCCCTTAGTATGTGAATGCCCTTTTTATGAGGTCAAAGTATAAGCTAACCGAAACTTGCCCAAAATACCCCGAAGTCACTCAACAACAGCCTCATTGTGTGGGAGACTAAATTAGCCGGCTGATATTATTTCTGGGTGTCCCCGCCCTGCGTCTCAAGGACGTGAGGTGCAACAATGGGCATCGGCGAGGTGCTTTTTCTGTGAGCTTGTTTTATCAAGACAGGGCATCAGCCCAGTATTGATTTTGTCTGCACCACAGCTTGCATAATGTTTCCTGTCTGTTCTCAAACTTAAAAGAAAGATGTGACCAGTTTATTAATTTAGGGTTTGCCGAAGTCCCACAGTGATAGTCCTGTAATTGTACTTTGACCCACTAAAGTCTGATTAATTGGACTGATTTGGAACTTTAACATTACTGTAGCCTGTCATCTATATGACCTGTATAATAAATGGAACTGTATTATGATTATATTATATACAGGGAGGCCTTTTCACTAATCATATAACAAGTAAAAATAATTTTCCAAGATATGTAGAGATGTTACTTGTGAAATGAGTTTCACAGACACTGTTTCTCATTATGAACCTATGTTTTTTTTTTTATTGGGAAATGTTTAAGATGGTCAAGTACGACTGTTTCATGCTCATGTTGCAAAACCTCTAAAATCCAAAACCATTTAGGTCAGCAATTTGCAGAATCTCAATCCCAGTGAAAGAAACACTGTTTCCCCAAATCCTGTTAGACGAAAGCCTTAAACATGAAATACCAACCAGATGTGGTCACTCTCATGCAATGTCTCATCTTAAGTAAAGTGGTGTCTCAGCAAGGCCACTGGGGATGTATGACCGTGAGTCATTATGTGCAAAGCTGCACCTACGGTCAAGGGACATGATGGGTCTTGTATTGCTTCACCCTGTATCCGTAACCTCTTCCTCTTATCATGACCGAAAATGTGAGAAATATTCATCTTTTGCACAGTGAAATCCCAGGTGAACTAGAGTCGCAATTTGTTTAGTTTAGCATGCTTCCTACTTGAATGTCAATTTCTTATCCATCTACTCTAAAATCCATCATTGTTGTAGATCCCCTGTGCTTTAAAGTTCTGTCATTGTTTTCTCCACTTCCACAATTTACTGTTGCCCTCCTCTCCCCCCTTTGTCATCGCTCAGGAACAAAGATCTTCGGGAGGGAACATGAGTCTTGACTCAAGGAAGTTACCATGACATAAACTAAGGACCCACCTGGAACTGTCTCCTTGTTTGTCTTTTTGTTTTGTTTTGTTTTGTTTCTGTTTCATTTCTTTTCATTGTGTAGTCTCCACCCGTTTTACCTAGTGTCCACCCTCTTGTTGTGGAGAACAATGACGTAATGCAGGAGTTTTTGTTTGGATGAAACCTTAATGTATCACACTACTGTCTAGAGGGCTGGCCTAGTCAATCTCTTGTCTGCCTCCAATAGATCACTGAAAGCAATAGAAGTATCAAAGGTTTTTAAAAACCCTGCACTTATCATATCTATACATTTTGGCCAGCACATACCATGCACCATACGCTGCAGAATTCTCGTGCATTCATTTTATTTAATTGTTGTAGCCTCCTTGTCTAAACAAGGTGTGTTTGTTTGTTTTCATACTTAATTGATAAGTTTTTTTCAATGCAACAAAAAATGTAGGTTTTGTCCTTTTTGTGTAATTATTTAAAGATGTATTGTTAATGTCGAGTAGCTGCTCAGCTGCCTTATGTTGTTATCACAGTAGGTGGCTTTAAGTTGTAATAACTTTTTTTTACTTATGCAATCTTTGTGAAGAACACTTCTTGTAGTGGAGAATATACATTTTTAAGTTCTGCTGTCTTTGAATATGTTCGTGTTGTTTTTTCACTGGCAGTAAACTGTAGAAGCTGACAGCTCTTCAGAGCCAACTGTGATGGGAGCTTTATAACTGTGACACACAGACTGGTCTTTAGCAGTTTCCATTTTCACTGGATTAATACTCAAAGAACATTTAAACTGAAAGAAGTACTTTTTTTTTTTTCTCAAATGAAGACATACTTCTGAAATGGACCGACGGGAACAAAAACTCCGAGCTTTTGTTGTGACTTTGTGTCTTGAATTCAGGCGCTGAAGAGGGAGAATGATTTTGAGCTGATTTCAGGGATACAGTTCTCAGACTGACTTTCAGATACATTTAGATTTCCCCTGCAAATCTCAAAGAGCTGCCAAATTCCAATCTTCAAGCCTCTGACTGTAAAAGACAGAGTTGGAGTCTTTTACAGTGAGTTAGTTACAGTTAGAGTGACCTTTTCATGATCAACCGTGTCCACGTCAGCAGCGAGGATGCGATCTCCAGAACCTTCTTCGCCTTCCACAGCAGAAGCCCTTCTTCATGGCCAGTTTGCTAGTTGGGGCTCAGGCAGCAACAGCAACAATAACAGCTGCCCCAACAGCCCCGGTGGTCCGGGGGGACTCTCCCCCGCTGCCTCCCCTACTCCGGCTCCGGCCTCCAACTATGCCTTGACTCTGACCCACACCCACGTACATATCCAGCGTCTGTCACCACGGCCGGGGAAGGAAGCCCGTCTCCTGCTGCCTTTATCAGAGCTGGTGGGGTGCAGCTGCCCCCGTGCCCCTGCGCCTCCTCTCCTGGTGCTGTACTGGTACCCGCCCGGCAAACGACGCAAAGGGGTGTCTCGGCGCAGGCAGGTGAGGGCCTACCTGGCAGAAAGCAGGCCCGAAGCTGAGAGGTGGTCGGCTGCTGTGCAGTGTCTACTCAGAGGTGTGACCGTCACTGCTGACACAGGTGGGTGTGTCTGCTTGTTCTGGTTGAGCGACGGTCGGTGGCGATTGTAGCAGCTCAGTAACTGGACTGTTCCAGCAGAGTTTTGGTACTCAAACTTTCCTGGATTGTAAAGTTTGCTCTGTGTTTACAGCAAACAATATTGTGGTTTATGTTGGCTGACCTGACCTGTTTACTACATCAAACCACACAATGTTGCCTCCTTGATTTATGCTTCCTTTGTAAATGCTTGCTAAGTATAGCTTAATGTCACAGTGACCCAAGACCTTTCTGTATTTCCAGCATGCACATTTTGTACACAAATTCTACCAAGAGCAGTTCAAGTATTTTAGAGGTTATGTAGCAAAACAAATGAGGATTAACACTAATGCACCCTAAGAGGCTGTGAGTATTTAGTTTGGATTATTTTTGTTTGTTTGCTTCCAATAATTACATCATTTTTCTTGAGTTTATTTATCTAATACTTAACTTCTCTTATCTGTCCTGTACATGTTCTGGATCAAGTTTAGAGACAAAGAGGGTGGGGCTGCAGCAGCTTGCAATCCCTTCCCATGCATTTGATCCCCCAGCCTCAATAATCAAACAGGCAGCTGTGTGTGTGTGTGTGTGTGTGTGTGAGATCGATCTCTTTTCTCAACATTAACTCACACACTTCTCCAGCATCTCCCATCTTTCCCCCGTCTCCTTCATTTTTCCCATTCCCTTTTCCCTCGCCTTCTCTTGCCTCATTCATACTCTGTTGCAGTTCACCCTGTTCTTCTCAATTTAGTCAGCCCTTCTGTTTGACACCTAGTTTGTGTTCCACTTTGCGCCCATCGCCTCCATTCTCTCACATCTCCCTGTTACAATTCTCCTACTATGCACATTATCACTCTGGTTTGTTGGGTTTTCTGATGATTTATATTAGTGTAGTGTGTTACATAATCCAGGATGATCATTTCATTTCATCTCTTTCCCTGCAGCACTGCATTCGATACTATACTAAATCTTTGATACATTTTCAGAAGCTTTTTATTTATTCTCGCTTCATACCTGGGCCGATCAAAGAGTAGAGCCAACGAGTAGAGTGTCTCAGTTTTCTTGCCTCTCCCCAGTTGGACCTAACAGATGTGCCTCTTTACACATCTGTTTTATTTTTCCAACTTATTTCGTTTAATTTATATATTCAGAATGATTCATGTGTTCTTTGCTGTGAATCTGAATTTCAGCGATTAACAGACAGCATTGTGCAGCGTGAAGTAGATCCTGTAAGGGGGAATAAAAGAGGCTCAAATGGCTGAAAGCACTCAAAGTCCAGGGTTGGGCTGTGTAATGACAGCTCCCAGTTGGCTTGCTTTGAAATGCAGCGAAACTCCAGTTCCTTTCTTTGTTCTGGACACAAGCTGTGAGTTATAACTTATTCATGCACTCCCTTCTTTTTCATACAGAATTTTCAAGAAGTCTGCTACCTCGTCCCAGGCGACTACTGTTATTGGTCAATCCCTTCAGCGGGAGAGGCCAGGCGATGCAGTGGTGTCAGACCCACATCCTGCCAATGATCAGAGAGGCCAACATCAGCTACAACCTTATACAGACAGGTAACACACAAAGGGCCAAGGCGGCCTCGTGACGCAGACAATACCTTTTACATAAAACATACATGTGTAACAGGTGTTAACGTAATTCATCTGTCTCAGAGCGACAGAACCACGCCAGAGAGCTTATCAGAGAGATATTGCTCCCAGAGTGGGATGGCATCATCATTGTTTCTGGAGATGGCCTGCTGCATGAGGTGTGTAATGCTTTTGTTGGAAGGCTAAGCGTGTTGGAATGTAGGGGTATGTTCAAGAGGGAAATATAATGTGATTTTTCTGAATTGTCTGTGTTGTGTTGTGTTGCCGTAGGTAATCAATGGGCTGATGGAGCGTCCTGACTGGGAACAAGCAATAAAAACACCCGTCGGCATTCTGCCCTGTGGCTCCGGGAATGCACTGGCTGGCTCCATCAACCACAACGCAGGGTAAGTGTAAATCTGTACATGTGAGAGCGGTGTGCTTTTCAGCTGAATCTGTTGAACTAGACACTCAGCTGCACACAAGAAGTGGTCACTCTAAGTCTTATTTATAACACGTGTCCTCTGTTCTGCATTTTCTTCTTAGCTTGGATCCTGTTGGCTGAAAATCTGCGCTGTGAAGTTCACAGCTTGTTTTTACACCACCAGACATTTCAAATCTCATATTACATGTTTGACATGCCATCTTGCAAAAGAGTTGTTTGTACGTTCTGTTTCCAATGCCAAAGGGTTACTCTTATCAACTCGAACTTATCAATCATCAATTTAATGACACAAATCCAGATTAACCTACTTCCAAAGTCCCAAGTTGTTGTGTCTTATCTTTAAACAGGAGAACACAGTGTTGCCGTTTCTGCCGCCCCTTGTTATCTAGTACATATCTCTGAATATCGGAAGGACTCTGTATTGATCTGTCGTTCGTACAGTGCTCTTCTTATCTGTACTGACTGGAGGTGGTGGTGTGTTTTTTTTTACATCTCCCTCAGGTATGACATGTGCCTTCGAGAGCCCCTCCTTTTGAACTGCTGCTTTTTGCTCTGTCGAGGCGGTGTCCGACCCATGGACGTGGTCTCTGTGACAACAAGCCCTTCTCCCTCCAACAACAGCCGCACTGCAGCGCCCAGGAGACTGTTTTCCTTCCTTTCTGTTGCCTGGGGTTTTGTGTCCGATGTGGACATTGAGAGCGAGAGGTGGGTGTGCAATTGCTTATGCCGTTAAAACATCTACATCTATTTGGCTTTGTTCATCAAAGTCACTTAGTCTCATTACAAAAGATTTGCTTTACCTGACGTCTTTCCTTCCCCCAGGTATCGCGGTCTGGGCTCAGCTCGCTTCACCCTGGGCACGCTGGTGCGAATAGCTTCTCTTCGATCCTACAAGGGTCGCCTGTCCTACCTGCCTCCCTCTATATGCACCACATCACCAGACGCCACACCTCCTCCGCCCAGAAGACCCCTCTCCCGCAGTATCACCGAAGGCCTGGAGGGCTTCTGCCGAACGCCCATCCATCGCACCTGCTCAGACATGGGCATCAGCGAGCAGAGGAGCCTGCGAAGGGGTGAAGGAGAGAGGGAAAAAGAGGAGCGGCAGAGAGAAAGGGAGAGGAGGAGGGAGAGGGCAAGGGGGGGAGGAACTGGCGTGGTGAGGGCAAGCAGCTTGGCAGAGGACAGAGAGAGGGAGGGGGAGGTGGAGATGGACGCAGAGGAGGAGAGGTCAGGGACATGTTCGGAGAGATCGGGGACGAGTTCAGAATCAAACGAAAGGGATGAATGCAATATGAGAGGGGTAGAAAGACTGGCGGGGATCAAGGATGAAAGGGAGGATGAGGGACGAGCTGAGCATGAATCCAATGAGATGGAGGAGGAGGAGGATAGGGGGAAGAATGGGGAAGGCAGTGGCAATTCTGTAGAGGGGGAGGGAGTGTTGCACGCCAGAGAGCAGGGAGAGAACTGTGACATGGGACAAGAGGCAGACGAAGAGCCAGAGAGTCGTTTCCTTCAGGGCACCAGACAGGCACTAAGAAAGAATTCGGCCCCTTCGAGCCAGATAGCCAGCGCTCTCTTCGACCAGCCTCTCGGTCAGCAGGCGGACGCAGACTCTGGCACTTCGTACGGGGTGGAGGACGTGGATCTGAACGGAACCTACTACCAGAAGGAAGCCTACCAACTGGACATTGCTCGTGAGCGAGCTCTCACCATCTCCTCTCCCTTTCGTCACTCTCCCTTCTCTTACAAGCCCAAGGCTCTGGACCAAAACCAGAACGCCTCCCGGCCGAGGCCCCTCTCCCTCCTCCAGCACTCTCACTCGAACTCCCTCCCCCCTAAACTCCCCTCCCTCTCCCTCTCCCTTTCTCCCACACCCCCATCTTCCCCTTCGTGTGCTTCTCCACACTCCTCATCCTACCTCGTCCCCCGTCCGAACACCCCAAATTCCACCTCGCCCTCTCCCTCTCTACGCACGCCGTCCTCGTCTTTTAACTTTGACATTGCTGAACCAGCAGGACCCCAAAAGAACCGTCCTTTTGTCTCACTGCCTTTAAATCTCCCTAGGGATGACTTGTTACCCCCACTCGACCAACCTCTCCCCACCAGAGACTGGGTCACCATTGAAGGGGACTTTGTCCTGGTCCTGGCCCTTTATCAGACTCACCTCGGGGCTGATCTTCACGCTGCACCCCAGGCCCGGTTTGACGATGGGCTGATCCACCTGACATTTGTGCGGGCAGGGATCTCCAGAGCTACCCTGCTGAGACTGTTCTTTGCCATGGAAAGAGGAAACCACCACTCCGTCAGCTCGCCGTATGTGAGCCATGTTACCTGCAGGGCCTTCAGGCTGCAGCCTCTGTCTACACGGGGGACACTCACTGTGGATGGAGAACTAGTGCCCTATGGGCCACTTCAAGCGCAGGTCAGAAACAGGAAAAATGGTGCTTGGTACTGAACGTAATTGTCATGGAGTGCTGTAATAGAGTGCAATTGGTGATTGGATAGGGACACTGTTTTGATTCTAATAGGCTTTGTAGTGCTGTGCCAGGTATTACCAGCTATTTGTATTTTATGAGCTTTTAATGATTAATTCATTGTTAATCATTCGTGTGGTTGAAAATGACCAGATGTAGATTAGCAGATGTACCGTATGCCTCTACAGTACTGAGTAGTATTAATGTTGTGGAGTTATGGAGACTCATTGTTGGTAATACTTTTTTTCCCCATCAATATTTCCCAGGTTCATCCTTCCATGGCTCGTCTCATCGTTGGTGACTCAGGAGTGAAGATTACCAGATTCTAATCAGGGATTGGTTGAGCTTGGATTATGTAATCTCTGTTTCTATCTATACTCTGAAAGAAGGGGGGGGGGGGGTATCTGAGAGACTTAGAATAGCCTGGATTGCAGAAACTGCTTTTCTAGGGTTTAATGAAAGGGATAACCCACCGAGCCACGCATCGTTGGAGCATGACTGCAGGGATTAATAGCAAATTTGAAAATGGATGAAAAATGCACCTCATTGCACAGCTGTTAGTTTACGCTCTGCATACACTGAGAAGCATGGAAACTGCACAGCCTGGGATAATAAGAGGGAAAAACTATCTAATGTTGGAATTTTTTGTGCAGATAGTGCATGTGTTGGATGTATGCATAGTATGCATGCAGAGAAGCACTACCTGATTGTTGCCTTTCAATGGGATGAAAAGAAATCAGATAAAAGCAGAGTTGTTCTTAAACATGAAATGCTATAAAAACATATTGAGATTCACTCCCCCACCCCAACACCCTCTATCTTCACCCAGTGTCCAAATGTTTGAGTATTAAAAACTTCCATCTCTGAAAGGAATGCCTTATCTGACACTGGACAGTACCGTTGTACCTTTGCCCTTGCTAACACACACATATATATATATATATATATATATATATATGAAAAACAAATCTTCTTAAACTCTGTGTCCATCCACTACATAATATCAACATATAGGTAGACCACCTTCCTACTGTCTCCAGTCTCTAGTCTCCAGTTTTAAGGACCAGTGGAGAAAAATGTTGATAATTCTACACTTTAATGACCAATTTGTTCAAGCAGGTGACTCAGCGTAGAGCAATGGAACCGTTGAACGGTGACCATTGCTGACATTTTTACATAATCTGCCTGTTTTTCTTAGCAAGCGGATGCACGATGATTATGATGATGATGATGATGATGTCAGTAATCTCAGACTTTGCAACATATTTAACATAAAAATGTCTGAACAAATCAAGCATCTTTGTCAGGGGCTTTAGACTGTTTGTTTACAAGTGTTTCAGAATCACGCACATTAGCCCTCAACACTATTTTATGTCTAGAAAATATCACAGTCCCTGAGTAATCATCTTTGGAAGCGTAGAGACATTACATGCCTCTGTTGAGTTGTAAGTAGTGCGTTTATATTGCACAATAACAGGAACTGAAGCAGAACAAAAAATCACAACACTAGAATACATAACTTTTAGACGCGTAAAGAGTAACACGATCAGATGTTCTAGAAATGGATGCAGTAGTATTAATAATCTAGTCCATTTACTATAATAAAAGGCTGACATTACATTTCTAGGCTGTAATAAATTAAAATCTCAAATTGAACACACACAGCTTTTGAAAGGTGAAACTGACAAATTACAAACACTTTAAAATCCTTCTGTAGAGACAAACGAGGGCACAACAATAAAATCCAGCAGCTCTGTGGTCACATCAGACTTTTGATCAAGAGATAAATCCGATGGAGGGAAACCAACTTTCACTGTGAGAAATCATGTCAATTTGTTGAAGTAAGTGATAGATTAAGTTTTAAATTTTAAAATATCTTGAGAACTTAAGTACTTCCAAATGACGATGTGCTCCACAGTGACATCAAACAGCAGACCTTGGAGCCCTACAAGGACTTTTCGTGTTTTATAAATTAATTTAAAAAATGTTATAATAAAACCTGCTGATATACTTGTTCTGGACGAAGGATAAATCATTAGCATGTGCAGTGTATCAATCGGTAAGATCATGTGCCTACTGCTTGGGTCATCATCTGCATACTGTATGTCTTGGTCATGCCTGGACAAATTAATGCCTTTGTATAATAAGCCTGTAAAGTTGTAGCTGTTGATCATGACCTGTTCAAACCTGACTGCAGAAAAATGGAGTAAAACTCTTTGCTCACCAGGCTGTTATTTTCCTTCTTGTTTTTTTTATTTTTTATTTTGAGCGCACAATGCAGCTAGTCTACCACAATTACACTGTGCTTACACAGCTACAGAATGTGAATACAATCGTTTGAGTCTAGGCTTGTAACCGTACCAAATAGAAGAATCTATATATACTTTGAATGGAGTTTTTGCCAAAAATGTTTACTCTTGATGTTTAAGAGCCTAGTTATGACAGTTTACCTTTACCATTGCTCTGACCATGGTGTTATAGACCCATTTGATGTTACAGTGTCAGGGTAAAATCCCTCAACTGATAATGCCGTCAAGATTTCTGTAGTGGACTGCCTTTTAATGCAATTGTAATTATTACTAAACTTATGAAAATATATACATACACAATGTACAGTTAATAGTTATATATGGTTTTGAATAAATGTAACTTGATAAGTTTGTCTGGAGCAAATCTGCTTTATTGTTTTCACACCAATGTGTCTTATTTATATAAAATAGAAGTGTTCATGTGATATCAAGAGAGGGAAGTTGCTTCTATCAGCAGCATGCTTGTGATATCAAATGGCATTGTTTAAACTACTGCCTATAGATTAACTCCTCTCAGTCACAGCATACCAATAAACAAAGGACATAAATAACTAAAGCAGTTCTACTGAATTCCCTCAGGCTTTTCTTTCTTCTTCACGTGAGCAGTTTTACTGTCTCACTCTTTTTTTAGACTTCTAGAAATTAATTATCTGTGTGTGTGCCACTTGGACAGAGCTTTTAAACAAAGGAGTTAATACATTTGAAGTTCCATGGCCCAAGAGGAAATCAAACCTCTTGACCAAGGCAGTGCACCAGCCTCTACATTATCCTTGAAAGTAGTAAGAAATGTACAGTATTTGTCGTGTAGATATGCCGTCATCTACTGTATCACCATTTAAGGGACTTTACTAGTGATTTAGGTCCAGTATTAAGAAATAATACAGTAATCTAGATTGGTCAGTAGTAGTTAAGTATCACACGATCTTCCTCAGCAGGTAGAGGTGCCTAGTTGTCAGAATATTGCAGATATGATCAAAAGCTCCAGGACAGCTACTAAATGGACCTTCAGGTGAGATCATATTGTCAATGAACTTTCAATCTCCACTTTTGAGCCAACATAGATGTGAAGTCCTTAAAGTGCTCGAAAAAATTTAAATTACACATCTACCGTTCCATGAACTGAGCAAAATCATGTATGACTCACTTTCCTTTTGGACTTTTGCATTTCATGTCTTTGCAATAAATAGCCCCACTATAAAAGGGCTATTTTTATATATTCTACAAGATCCAATTCTGTAAAAGATAAATAAAATGTCTATATCGTTATTAAAGTATCCTCTTAGTGCCTCTTAATAGAGGTGTGCATCTACCTGGAAACATTCAGACATTCCAGAGTATTTCTTTGAAATGTAAGTTTACAGTTAAAATGTAGAATATTTAAACATTTTGTAGAAAGGTTTGTGAAGAACATAGTGAAATAATAAATAAATAAATTAAAGTATAATGAAATAAATCACGTACAAAACACTTACCTATCACTGTGTAACCATATACTTGTAGACTGACTGCCATAAATGCATGTATGTCAAACTTCACCTTGAGTTCGTGACTAATTATAAAGGATTGAAAAACAATTGACCGGATGTAGATTTCTCCAAAGTCTGACACCGCTTCCGGTGTCGCCACCTTCTTTGTCTCCGGCCCAACATTTCGGCACCAGGGGTTGTCTATTTTTTTCCCTTTAGTTTTGAGGATATATTTATACATATATCCTTAGTTTTCTGATATTGAATGACAGTCGACTCTGAAATATTTATGCCTAAAAGTAAAGCACCAAAAATGGATGACCTGGACTACAGTAAGTGGGCTTACTAATTAGTTATTTGCAGGGCTATCGCTAGCTAACTGTGGCTAGTTGTAGCTGGTGGCTCAGTTTATTTGCTCAGGTGTGACACACTGATTCACCCGTTGAACATCTAAATGAAAATGATTGACCAAGGTGTATGGTCAGTCATCTTGCCGTCTTTTCTGAAAGGTATGCGTGTACACGTTCAATCACATTTTGGTAAAAGAAAAAGCCACATAGATGCATTAGCTTAGCCAACTAAATATTGATGATTTCACTCTGTGCTCGGGGCTAACGTTTCAGCTAGCGTCGGTGGCCATTTAACACCCTGACCAGCCTCCGAGCTACAAAAGGGCTTGTTAAAATTGGGCATTGCTTTTACTATTAAAACCGTCCACCTCTTGTTATCGGTACACTGGTTGCTGTAGAATCAACCCGTTCAGTTAATACAGACTGTGGGCGTGGTTGGTGGTGTTTTCAGCAGCTGTTTGTTTTGCAGAGTAAACACACTGGTCTGGGAAGCTTTGGGTGCTGATCAGAAGCAGCTTCTTTGAGCTCTATATTTGGGTGGTTTGCACAAATGAATCATCACAATATCTTGTGCAAAATTCAGACACTACATACAGTTACCAGTTTATTAGGTGCACCTTGCTAAAGTTAATAACCGCCCTGCAATACACCCCATCTTCAGGAAAGTAATGTTTTTGTTGAAACTGTTTAGAGAGCTGTTGATTCAACAGTTATGACTGTGGTTTATGGTTTGGAGACTAGAGTTCTAGTGTTGAATTGTGTTGCTTTTTGCTTTGACATTTTTATAGTATTTAGTCTACCCTCACTGAAAACAATTGACAAAATATTGGAAAATACTCTGTAATACAATATTCACCAGCACAAAGTGTCAAGAAATTTAAGATAAAAACGTAATATTGCAACATTTATTAAGCTAAGTTTAGTGCAGGGCTGGTGCATTAGACTGCCTTAGCTTTAGCTAGGTGTAAACTGCTGTCAGATCCTGTTTACATAGTCAGAATATTTTAGAAACATACTTTGATATGTTGACCAAATGGGTGGAGTCAAGTTTTGGCAAATAACATTATTAAAAAATGGTGTGACTCAACTGTAGCGCAGCCTTCAAAACCATGAAAAAACGAATAGGATTTTACTGCAACTGAAATTCCCGAGAAGATTCATCTTTAGCTACATCACTTAAAACTGTGTTAATACAATTGCTTTTGTCAAGTCAATAATATTAATTGTACTTTAACCTTTTGCCAACATCAATAAAATAAATTGCTGTTTGCATAGCACCGTGTTGCACTAATCTGTTTGGAGACCTCTGGTTCTGCCCACATCTAAAATGTTACCATGTCAATGAAGCAGCAGTGATGGCAACCCAGTCTAAATATTACACTTTTCAGAGAGACTTCTGCAGTAGTAAATAGTTGCAATGAAATCAGTTCACAGTGAGCAACACAAATAAAAATCAATTTATTATATTGTGGTGGCTGAAACCTCAGAACCCCCCTGAGGTTTCAGCCACCCAGCAACTAAAAACCAATTTTCCGACTTGATACCAGTAGAAATGAGCAAGAAAACAATGAAACAATGAAACAATTAACAAAGCTTTATACCAATCTGGGTGTTTCATTATTGAGTGTCTGGAAGTGGCTATTAGAACCAAACCCAAGCTGTTTGTAAATCGTAGTTTTATTTGTGGAAAGAATGTTTTAGATGGATCTCTAGAAATGAAATGTCTGTCTGACTCAGAGTTTTACAGGAGCCTTGTTGCCTCTGTTGCTGTCTGTTGAGTCCATGATGTTTTTGTCGGCTCCGTTAGTGGAGTTTTCAGCTCAGTTGGTGGGCAACTTTAGTGGCTAGTTGAAGGGTAGGGGGGACAAGAAATGGCGAGATTAAGGTAAAATGTTTTCATAAAAGAGAAAACGAAACACTCAAGCGTCCTCACCCACTTCCTTTCCATAGTAAGATAGTGATAGAAGGAGTTAGTCATACCAATGTTACAATACATATGCCTTATATTGTGTTTGGGCACAGTTACCATTTATTATATCTGCAGCAGCAGTAATGGAGTCATTCTTCTTCTCTTCCCTTACAGTCCCAGTAGACCTGAGCCCAGAGGAGCGCTCTGAGCTGGAGGACATCCGCAGGAGGAAGGGCGTCCTGCTGCAGGAGATCCAGAGGCTCCGAGAGGAATTAAGAGAGGCAATTATGGAGGTGGAGGGACTGGAGACCAGCACAGAGGGCAGGTACGAAGAAAATGCACACTAACATTTCACCTAACTCTAAACATTATTGGATTTATGCGCGGTAAAAGGACCAGGAGTTGGCTTTGATCGCCACAGTGTGCACAGATTCACACATCAGTCAGTCAACTTTGTCACTTTGTCTTGTTTTGATGTCGTCCACCAACGGTGTCTTTTTCTCTGTCTGTTGTGGACTTTGTAAAAGCAACAAAGCGCAGCACTCTTGCTGCCATTTAACCTTTTTAACAGGTCAGATTTGATTTCGTCTGGAGTTTTTTGCAGTCCTGCAGTCCATATCACCTTTTTATCCATATTCAACCATCTTTTTAATAGTGTGACTATATAGTGTTCTTATTGGTGGATATTTATTATTTGCAAATTTTCCTTCTTTAGAATGGTCATTTAAAGTAGTATGTAATTTAGTTGTCGCCTAAAACGTTTTTTATGTGTTGCCCCACGTGATTTTATTTAGCATTAGACAAATAAGTTGAACGATAACATGCTCAAGCACTGCAATTTATTAATATTAATGTGAACGTGTTTTCTCGTCATTTTTAGTGATTTGAAATTAGTAAGTCGGAGCTGTTCGCGTTATTGATAAGGCTTTGGTTTCTTTTTGCATTCTGCAGTAAAACTCTACAGAAAAGTCGGCATGTGGCGATGGGAAGAAAGAAATTCAACATGGACCCAAAAAAGGTAAAACTCAGTTCCTGTCTACTCTGTCTTCACTCTGTCGCAGTGGTGTCTGTGGTGACGGACTCTTCTCGTCTCCCTGCAGGGCATTGTGTTTCTGGTGGAGAATGAGCTGCTCAGACACACCTCAGAGGACATTGCCCAGTTCCTCTACAAAGGGGAGGGCCTCAACAAGACTGCTATAGGGGATTACCTTGGAGAAAGGTGCGTTGTCTCAAAATATCCTCGGCCTTTGTTTTTCTCCTTTTGTGTCGGCCATTTGTAACTGTGGTCTCTCTGTTGACGTTCTGCAGGGACGACTTCAACATCAAAGTTCTTCAAGCCTTCGTTGACCTCCACGAGTTCACTGATCTCAACCTCGTCCAGGCCCTCAGGTAACCAAGGACAACATCTCTTGATCTCTTGTCCTGGCAGTGGCTGGTAAACAGACCTTCTCAGCAATGGAAAGTCCCACTCTCATTGTCACATCAGGCGAGGGAGGGAAAAAATTGCGCAAGAGAGCAGTGGTGACTGTATTACTCTTCCTTGATTGTAGACTTTGTTCTCTCTGACTTGACCCAAACCGACCTGTTTTCTGCAGACAGTTCCTGTGGAGTTTCCGTTTGCCCGGCGAAGCCCAGAAGATTGACAGGATGATGGAGGCCTTTGCTCAGAGATACTGTCACTGCAACCCCGGCGTCTTCCAGAGCACGGGTAATCACACATACTCACAACTACACTGCATTTACTGTAAGATAGGCAGACAGCATGCCTAATGTGGGCTGTGTGCGACTGGGAGCTGTGCCCTTAAATCAAGTGTTATTTTTCTACCATGTTAGATCACAGGAAGGGGCACTTCCCAGAAAGTGTGCACTTGCACAAACAATGAGCCCCTGACCTGAAATTCAAACCCACGGAGTCTGCCAATTTGTAGACATTGCTCTTCAGTAAAAACATTTTGTGTTTGTGTTTTCACAAATGATTTCCTTAAATTGTTTGAGATTAGATATGTTCAGCATTCCCACACTTTGTTTTCAGAGTGAGTGACAGTATTAGAAAGTTGTATTTTTTTTTAAAAATCTGGGTCAAAACCAATTGTTTTTTAAATTTTATTTTTGCTATAAAGGTCAATATTAATTTGAGTGTTGCTGTATTCTCCTGCATGTCTCTCCTCTTCGCAGACACATGTTACGTGCTGTCATTTGCCATCATTATGCTAAACACAAGCCTCCATAACCCAAATGTGAGGGACAAACCTGGAGTGGACCGTTTCATCTCGATGAACCGAGGCATCAACGAGGGGGGAGACCTGCCCGAGGACCTGCTCAGGGTACGATAAGCTCTACGTTTTGTGACAGTTAAAGTGAATCCGTTAGTTTTCAAAATATATTTTTTGTGCGTTTATTTTACCACCATGTCTGTTATTCCAGAATCTCTACGACAGCATTAAAAACGAGCCTTTCAAGATCCCAGAGGACGACGGCAACGACCTGACGCACACCTTCTTCAACCCAGACAGAGAGGGCTGGCTTCTTAAACTTGGTGAGATGATGCCAAAGAGGCCTTTTCTGCCCCCTAGTGGACTACATCTACGATACGTGTTAGCTTGAACTATTAATCAAATCCGTGGTGTCGTTGTTCCAGGGATCAGGAGTGTACATGTTCTGTGTGCTACTGTACTCTGTTGTCTTTTTAAGGCTTTGTGCTATGACGAAACCGCCCTCCTGTCTCTGAGGTTTGCCGGCTTTTTGTATCCACTCGAACAGTGTTGTGGCATTTGAACATTGCCACAGCATGATGGTGAACAAGAGGCGCGCTTTCTTACGTCATGGTGGTCTAATAATCTGGTTGTTTTCTTTTGCATGGCGGGGGGCCTGTGATCTCTGTGTCACTAATATAATCTCCCTCTCTTTCTCTTCCTCCTCCCTGTCTGTCTCACTCTTTCTCCATTTGTCCTCTGTCTTCCTCTAAATCCTCTGGTCCCCCCCTTTGTCTCTGCTTCTCCCCTGCGATTTCCACCCTCTGCTGCCGCTGCTTGTTTTCTCAGGAGGTATGTACTGACAGTTGTTGTAGTTGAAAAGTTGTAGACAAAAATGAGCAACATAGTTAGTTGTAAAGACGGAGAGATTGTAGAATAGTATCCCTTCAACTTTGACCCCCAAAGGAAATCGGCTTTCCTCTGCTCCCACTCATCGACGTGACTGTGTCCTTGTGTTTCAGGGGGACGAGTGAAAACCTGGAAACGGCGATGGTTCATTCTCACAGACAACTGCCTTTATTACTTTGAATATACCACAGTAAGTCTTTGTGTCCACGTGCACCATTTGGCGTGGCTGTTCTTCTGAGATAATACCGATAGAATTTGTGGGATTGTTGCGTTATCTTGCGGTAAAAGGCGGTCGCGTGTAGGAACTGCAAGGTCGCTCGAAAACATTGGCAATAATGTACTGTGTCTGCCACGAAGTCGTCTAGGGTTCTGAACCGAAAGGATTACACGCATGACTTTCTTAATCTTAAGAGGAAAAACTGGTTTGGTTGCCCACGCACAATAAGAACACAAGTCAGACCGGTCAAAAGGAACAACGTACTGGAGCGCCTTGGTAGCCGAATGGTTACGGTGCAACGACCTGCTGATTAGGATCAGGAAATAACCTAGCTAATAAGTAAAAAAAATGCTGGTTGAATTGCTGTTCATTCTTGCAGTCTCACATTCCCATTGGGCCTGATTCAAACACATAAAACAAAACAAAAGCCTATATTAGAATAACTCATCTGCTGCGGCTGTGTGTTTCACTAACAGGATAAGGAGCCGCGGGGTATCATTCCCTTGGAAAACCTTAGCATCCGTGAGGTAGAAGACCCGAGGAAACCTGTAAGTCTGCGTTTTTGCTGTAATTGAGTTTACAGTGACGTGAGTGTTGGGATGTAAGGGATTGTTTGATCTTTGTCTTTCTCCCAACAGAACTGCTTTGAGCTGTACATCCCCAACAACCGCGGCCAGCTGATTAAGGCGTGTAAGACGGAGGCTGATGGCAGAGTAGTGGAAGGAAACCACAACGTGTACCGTATCTCTGCCCCCACACCCGAGGAGAAGGACGAGTGGATCCACAGCATTAAGTATGTCAATGGAAAAATGGAGGATAATGTCACTGGAAAAATAGGGGCAGTGGCCAAACACTAGACAGACCCTAATTAGATTTCCTAACTGCCGTCTGGATGGTACATGTACCCTTTTTAAATGTATATTTTCATATCCACGCCACTCAAAAGTGTTTCTGTGTCACCTGTACAGATCTGCTGTCAGTGTTGATCCCTTCTACGAAATGCTTGCTGCCAGGAAGAAACGTATATCACTGAAGAAGAAGGAGGAACAACCGTAGATTACTCCCTTCACTCTCTCCCTCTCTTCCTTTTTGTCCTCCTCATCTCTCCCTCCGACACTGAACACACGTTTTCATTCCTGCTCCTTGCCCCGCTTTCCCCCGTCCCCAAACGCACCCCCTCCTCGATACGAGGACTCCTTGCGAGCCCGTCTGCCAGATTCTTGAAAGCCACATTCGTTGAAGAGCTCACCGGCTGTTGCTGCTTCTTCTTCTTCTTCTTCTCCTCCTACACTACTGCTGTCATACACAAGCTGACACCAGCGCACACCTTCTGTCCCGTCTTCTCACCACACCCCTCTCTCATTGAGCATTTAAGTGAACTGTGAAACGTATCGTAGACCATATTCACACTGATATTGGTGATTTCAAAAACACAGTTTTGGAAACTGCTCGCAGAATGTGGACACATTTGCAAATGTTGGGAAAATGGAGTTTATGTCAGGCGTCAGTGTCTTAATTCGTGAGAATCTTCCTTTTTCCCTCCGTTTCTCTGTAAACCACAACCAAACTTTGAAAACAGACAGATGCTCGGCAGAAACCTATACGCTTGCTGGCTGCAGCAGCTTTTGCACGCTTAATAGAAGACATTTTGTATTCCTCTATTGTTTTGGCATTTCAATATGTACGGCGCACTTTTAGACTACTATCTGAAAATGCTAGTGTGCACCGAAAACATCGGAACCGAGATCTGCTTGATATCCGTCCGCATTAGTGTGAATGTGGTCTTATTCAGGGTAGCGCGCAGCATCATTGATGCAGCCTGAAAGAGAAATTGCCTTTCTTGATTGTGCTCACCCCAGACAAAATGTGAATTCACTACTCGAACACCAACAAGATGTTTATCGGAGATTATGGAGGAATCCGTTGAAGTCATCGATGCTAACAAAGCAGCAAATCATTTCAGGTTACTGAGATGTGCCCATTGCTTCATATAGTACTCTTAATGGCTTGAAAACACATTACTACTGTCTACACTTAGATACTGTAACCATTATGTAAGGAAAACATCACCATTCATTACTGTTTATATTGACTCAAGCTCTACGTCACCATGTTACAGTTGATCCTCAAATACTGTCGGGTCTCGAAGGCGAAAACGTTGCTTTACTGGCAGAATGAATGGAGACGAATACAAGATGGCTGCTTTTTTCAGCGCACTGAGACAATAAATATGTTCTGTAGCATGTTTCTTAACACGCGGGAGCAATAGCAGAGTAAACTGTAGTTCCAGTCTGGAGGCTTGTCAACATCCTTTATAACACTACAGCGAGCAGCGATCGCCGTGTCCTCTCAGATGTAACGCTCTAGCATGCCACAAATCACGTTCTTTCTGCTCAACACTACAAGACAAACATCGGCATCTCTCTCAAGTAATAACTCCGTCAGACATTTAACTGTTAGAGCCTCGTCTGTCCACTATAGTGAGTTTCAAGAAATCACAAAGGCAGCTCATTACAATGTATACATTTTTTGTAAATAGATGTTAGCATATTTGTTTACAACACACATAGAAATGATTTAATTTATTCTTTATCTTTTGTTAAAATCAGATTTTTGTACGAGCTACTGTAGGACTGCATGTTGATAAACCGAGGCGTCGGTCGTAGGTACTGATGCATCGCTGATCATGCTAGTGCACTGATTTGAAAAGTGTTAGTGTTCCCTGTTGACTTGGAAAAATTTTTATTTAATATGAAATTTGATTTGCGCATAAAGTAAATGGTCTTAATTATAGTGTTTTTGGAAAATAAAAGATATTTAGGAGATGTTTGGTAGTCTGGTTTATCTCTTGACCACCCTGTTGGTTTTTGGAGTAAAAACAGACTCCGTAAAGCACAAGCTGGAATCAGTCTCTCGCGCTCTTAGACTAACGTCCAGGTTTTTTGCTTCATTGGCTGCTCAGCGTCCACTGAAAGTGTGAGGAACATGTTCACAAGCTGAAATTGAAATGTTCCCTCATACCACAGTGGTAAAACATGAAGAGACAAACAACACAAGGAACACTAACAATGCTTTGATTTATTATATAATAGTAAAATTATTCCGATATAATGAATCAGTAACGAGTTTAGATTTGTGTCCAGTGATAGATTTGCTTGACATCCAGTTCATGAACTTATTTTTTGTAGTTTCTTGGATTGGCATTTTTAGATGGTAGTGAAAATAATTGTCTACTGCACTTTATCAATTTGAGCATTTTGGAGAAAATGCTGTTACTTTGACTGACAATACTCTGTAGCACCCTCTACTGGAAACACTGCAATATGCTTAAGGATGAACTGTGTAGAAATACTGTATTAACGCCACCTCCT
This sequence comes from Nannoperca obscura, assembly GCA_036024295.1. Lineage (NCBI taxonomy): Eukaryota > Metazoa > Chordata > Actinopteri > Centrarchiformes > Percichthyidae > Nannoperca > Nannoperca obscura. The sequence continues at coordinate 26,585 of JAVQJL010011698.1, forward strand.
GGTCGCTGCCAGCTATAGCAGTAAAAGTTCCTGACCAACACGTACTGTATTTGTTGATCTTCAGTTGTTCACCTGATAAAAGATCGTGGTGTTTGAAGCTCAGTGGGGTCTTCTCTCTGTGATCAGACCTCGTTTTAAAGACACCGCGAGTGATTGGTCTGTCAAATACACGTCCATGATTGCCTTTTTACTCCTACTTCATCAACCTGACAAAGTCCTAACTTTATATCTCCATGTTAGTGCTTCGTGCGCATGACATGGACTGCCCATAGGCCTTCGCTCTCTGGGTATTCTTGAAGTGCAAAGTTGCCAAAAAACAAAACAGTAGGAACAACAAATGTTTCCATTAAAACATAGAAATGAACACTGAAATGATCCGACTGAAACTAGGCCTCTGTTACTGATTCCTCTGACCCCAGAGCCACCTCTTTCAGAAAATGTGTTTATTTTGTATTAATTTATTTTTATTTACTGTGAGGTGAAGATGGATAGATCATCTGTAAATGTAGCAAAAGGAAAAACACAATACATTGGTGCCAGTAAACTACTGTGTAACAATAAAAGGTAAACAGAGATGATGCATTGTTGTATGTGTTTTTGTCTTGTATTTAGTTCAGCTTTATTTATATTACAAATTTGCCTCAAGGGGCTTTTACCATCTGCACAGCACAGGACACCTGATATAGTGAAGTAAAAAGTATCCAAAAACCCTTTTATCTTTTACACTTTTATTTACACTGTCATAACATTTGAAACAAAACACACAATACATAAAGTAGAAGATCTAACCTGGCCTAAATCCAGTGCCTTATATACAGTACAGTAACAAATATACAGTCAAGGCCAGAACATTTTAGAAATGAAGCCACAGTGCAATGACTTGATTACGCAAAATACATCAGTCAAATAAAAAAAAAAATTATTTATTGGAAACCAAAGTGTATAAATGTCGACAGATGCATTGTGGAGTTTATAAAAGTTTTAAAAACATCTATAATAAATGTTTACTATTAGTTTAAAGCAGCACTGCAGGATAACAGTGCCCTGTAATAGAGTCCATATAATAATTGTAAAACCAGCAGATGGTGTAAAACACTTCTCCCAAAATATCTAAAACACAGATTATTAAAAAGGAAAACACAAATTAATTCTACATATTCTTTGGTAAATTAGCTGTATCTCCCCGTGGAAACCTTTTTAAATAAGCATCCACATTAGAAAGTGATTTCTCAGCACATTTCTATAATTGTAAACTAACAACATACAGTTTGTCACTTCACAACAGAACCCATGTAAGGTCTCTTTTATCACAGACCCTACAGTATTAAGTCTTATTAACAATATGACAATATGTCACATACAGCACTTGTCTGTTTAAAATAAAACACTAGCTCATGATTACTTTAGAGGCCAAAACCTAAGGCCCAAGACCACTAAGTCCCTACACAGTATCTGTAAACACAGATTAGACTTATTTTTCTTTTTAAGAAAAGATCACTGATTAAGTTTAAAGAAAGGCATTGATTCTCAGCTTGTGCCACTGAGTGATCATCCTGAAAAATAACTGAAAAGTCATAAATGATAAATGTTCTCAGTACGTTACAGGATATCTCCTAATTCTTCACTGGTGTCATGGCCTTTCAGTGACAGGGGTCAAAGGGGTATTTGGAGACGCCTCCGCGAAGCTCCACCTCTGTCTCGGACCAAGCGATGATGTCTCCTCTGAGGTGGCTGCCGCAGGAGGCCAGGCTGTAGATGTCACTGGCGGTCAGGACATGGGACCACATGTGCAGGTCCGACATCTCACCCACAAATGACTGAGTGGCATCAAAACGGCCTCCAAGAGTGTCCTGAAGAAGAAGGGGGGGTGAAATGATTGCTTTGTTTTGAAGATTATGTGAAATGTGAAATTATATATACAGTAAAATATAAAGCAATCAGTGGTCAGATCAAATGTTATGTGAAATGTGACGTTTTTATTATTTTTGTGTAAAGTAACCCATTGTAGAAAAATACAGAATTCACCAAAAAACAAACAAACAAAAAACAATGGATAAAGGCTCAATAATTGCACAAATATGACTTTGTCAGGCCTGAAACAGTGGAGGGCCAATTGGATTAAAACGTCTAGTTTGACGTTCGTATTAAAATGTTCTTTCCTTCCATGGAAACAATGCCCGTTTACTCCAATGCGACTAAAGGAGACAGTGTTCCATAGCAACGCCTCCAGTACTTTTTGACGGCTTTTTGTTTGTAAAAAAAAAAAAGATATTTGTAGTCTCTTTTTATGAATGAGGATAGTGATATCGAGTTACTTGATACAATTTCTAGTATTGAGGAAACAAACAAAAAAGCATAAAGTTGAGATGACCAGCTGACTTTGCCACAAGCTGGTTGGCTGTTTAAACGTGTGACGTGCCACGTTGTACGTTATAAAACGGTTTTCTTTGTGTTTACCTGCTCCTGTCCCAGGATGAAGACCCCTCCAGGTTTGATAGGGTGCCAGGGTGAAAGATCTATCCCGGATCCCCTCTGCACGCCGTCCTGGTACGCCTCCCACTGTCCGGACCGCGTTGACCAAGTCACACACACATGGTGCCACTTCCCATCACCCAGAGACAGGGGAAGCGTCACAGCCTGGGGACAGTGAATATGGTGAGACCCTGGGAATAAAACAGGGCAATAATCTACTGCCCATTTACGCCTTAACTAAGAGGTGTAAACCAGAATTAACCTCTCAAATACACTTCAATTCTAAATCTCTCAAGTAAAGAATGGACCCTCAGGCAGCCTGAAGCAGGACCTGGCCCTGTCATACCACTGCATCCTCTCCTAAAGTTGTACCTTTTAAGATGCCACACTTAAGACGTGTTGAAGCTGCTTAGACAGTCCGTAAAGTTGGTGTCTTGGAGCTGAGCGGAGGATTACATGTCCCCTGACATCTCATAATAAATAGGTGAACATGAATAAATAATAAATAATACTTAAGATATAAAATAACAACCCACCAACTGTCATCAGACTTGGAGTCAAATGTCGCTAAATCTTGATTGTTGCACAGAAATATGTGACATCTTTTTCTTTTTAGTCCCGCCCACTTCAAACCAGTGAGAAAAGTGCAGAGACAAAAATAAAATATCTAGTGTAAAAAAAGAAAAGAAAAGACAACTTGTGTGTGCACAACATTTGTTTTCAGGACCTTTAACACTGTAAACCCACACTGAGCTTAACTCACAGTGTTGAGGTTTTCTATTTTTTTTTCACCTTGTCATCGATCAGCAGCTCCATGGGGTTGTTCCCCCACTCGATGAGCACCAGCTCATTGGCCTGTCCGGGTGCTGAGTAAGAAAAGGGTGTCCCCAGGCCAGGCCCCACGCCCGCCTTGATCCAAAGACACAAAGTCAGAGCGAAGATCTCCTGCAGCAGAGTCCTCTTCACCCGCCCGTACATGTAGTTGGTTCTCATGGGGAAGCTGATCTGGAAGGCATCAGGACTCTGCAAATGTTTCCTGCTGGAACCTGTTTTTGAAGAAAAATAACATCACTCATGTCATTAAGGTCCATTTAGTAACTATTCTGGGTCTAGATCTTTCAATCGTATCATATATGCTTTCTCTCTGGGAACCTGCTGCTGCAGAATACATACAATACTTTCCCGACTGAAATCACATGCTGCTTCATTAAGAGCACCTTGACACAACTCACTGGCTGTTGTAAATGCATGTTATAAAGTAGCTACAGTGGTTGTGTACCTGCGAGCTGCAGCTGGCTGAGCATTGTTTCCAGTTTGTTAGAGTGGAAACCCGCGTGTGGCCCTGGTACTTTGTTTCCTGCGTGTGGAAGGTAAGTGTGTTCATTACTGTGGTGGTCACCATCACCATCACCATCATCATCGTCATCATCATCTTCATGGTGGTCGTCATGGTCGCCGGCTGCGTCATGATGGTCATCATTGTGGTCGTCATCGTGATGGTCGCCGACGTTCCCACGGTCACTGTGACCGCCGTCGTCGTCGTGGTGATCATCCTTGTGGTCATTTGGGTCTCCGTCGTCGTGGTGATCATCATTATCGTGATGGTCTCCGTCGTCGTCATGGTGATCATCATCGCGATGGTCTCCGTCGTCCTTGTGGGTGCTGTCGTCGTGGTGGTGGGGGTCTGGGCTGCTGAGGGCGGCGGTGTGACGATGCAGCTGCTGCTCCAGAGCGCTGATCTTCCTCTGAAGCAGCTCCTTCAGAGAGCTGGAGTAGGCAATCGACGTGTTCCTCTTCTGCGGAGGGAGATGAAAAAAACACATAGGTAAAGTCTTGATAACAACGAGTGTTTGCTGCCACTTAATCCCCGTGCTTCCTGTTTACACCTGAGAGGACAAAGGCATCAGTGATGCTTCGGTATAGACACAAACTGGCCTCAAGGAATCATGTGAGCGTCTGCTGTCACCTGCAAGTCTCAGAGAGAACCTGTGTGTCTTTTGCACTTCTTACATTCACTAATAATCTTGTGATGCTGTTGGTCCCTCTCTCTCACATTCAGTGTGTCTTCCTGTATCTGCCTCTGCTTCTCTTCCTTTACCTCAGGTAATCCAGGCTTTGTCCCAGTGTGCCCTGATTACCAGTCTGTCAAGGGAGATCACGATAATTACGGCTGATGTTAGACCCGTGCCGCCACTCAGGTGCCCACTGAGGGACATCAGAGTGACTCCTTTGTCAATGTAGAGTGGCTTTACGCGATTAAGTAATTAACTGTTCCTTTGTCTAAAGTACTTAGCGCACACAATGCTCTGGGATTTAATTATTCCACAAACAATCCCGAGACGACAACTTTAATGTGTCCAAACAAGTAAAAGCCATATCTGGGCTCACTGCACATCGCAAACCTCCCTCTACGTCCAATTTTTTTTATTCCTCAGCTGTAATCTGTACTTTTAACTTTTACTCACTTTCATTTTTATGTTCTCTTCTTCCTCTCTATAGTTTTGTTGCATCGTTATCTTAATTTCCTAGTAAATAGTTTCAAAAGTTCCCTGATCTTGCTGCTCACCTGCAGGTTGTCCAGCCTCTCTTTCAGCGCCTGCAGCATCCTCGCCATCTGCTCTGGTGATGATGTGATGTCCCCTGGTGTCACATGTTTATCCTTCCCCTGGTTGTTGCCACTGTGCCCTCCATCAGATCGTTGCCCTCCCACAGAGGGGTAGTGCGGCGAGTCCGGTATGAGGTTGCTGTTTCCATGGTGACCCTGCTGGTTGCTATAGAGCCCGCTGTCAGTGTATGCGTGCTGGCTGGCCACCCCTGCGTCATGGGAGTGCGAGGTTGTGCCATGGTGCTCGTCGTGAGGCGTCACCCCCCGCCCGAGGCCCTCGCACAGGGTGAGCTTGGCTGTCAGCTCCCTAATGGTCTCCCTCTGGTCCAGGATGGTCTCTTTCTGCCGGACAAGGCTCTCCCTGAGGTGGAGGATGGTGGCTTTGGCTTCTTCGCTCGCCCCCCACCAGCCAGCAGGAGGTGCGCTTTGATGGCCTGGTCCGCTGGGCCCCGCTGCCCCTACACCCGGACCCGTTGCAGGGAAGCAGGCGGGGTCTGCATTCGCTGGAATAGGGGTGCAAACAAAGCGTGGGTGGGCTCCGTAGTCATACTCAGACCCTGAACTGGCACATGCAGGGCAGAGGAGGAGGGAAAGTAAAGACAACAAAATGGGAACAAGCAACAGGTGTAGAGACTGAGAGTTCCTCATGATCTCCGTCCACAGTTCAGCCGGTAAAACTAAGGAGCTTGGCTCAACTTCAAAATGCGTGACGCCAGTTGAAGCAAAGGTTGTGTCGACCTCTTCGTTGTTGTGAAGGAGACATCAAGGAGCACGGCAACAAAGATCTCCATCCACAAAGTATCCACTCATATAGGAGGAACAAACAGAAATCACAGTTTTGTCTTCAAAATGTGATCTTCTTTGTCATCGTTATGTTGCCTCGTCTGTCACTGAAGAATAGAATAAACCTGTAAAACAAAACATCAGATTTTAGTTAAAAGGTATTTTAGTAGCATCCACAAGGGCAGACTCAAAAATAAGTTGAGAGATGTGTTTATTCTGCTATATTCCTCATTATAAGACTACAGTTTGTAGTGGTTGTGTTTAACAATTTGTCCCAGAAATCTATATTTGTATCAGGTAAACAGACCTGAGTTTACTGTCCAGTCACAGTGAGAAGAGGCTCCATTAGACCCAGGTGACAAATATAACGGTTTCAATTTCCCAACAGGATGTGTCGGTGTAGCTGCAGTCTGTCTGATCAGTAACCTACACGGCATAGTCATGTGCCAAAGTGACCAGAGCCTGTCCAGACGAGGATTAGTCCTCATCACAGGTGTGACATCCTGACCGGACCAGACAACGAGACTTTCGTTGGTTCCTTCGAGTGTGAGCTACTTTGATGGTTTTGTCTTCTTGGAAGTCCAAAGGAAGTGAACTAAACAGACCTATTCAATCTTTTAGAGTGGAATTTGGTGGTTATTTAAGTCTTTCACCCCCTGGTGGATGATAAAACAAAGTAGTGAAGAAGGTTACAGATACATTTCCAAATGTTTATAATAATAATACTCTAAATCCCTAAATGATCCCTCGACATTACACTGTGCACGTGGTTTCATGACATATCCTTCGCATCTATATCATAAAGGCTTGCTGACCTCTCTCAGCACAGCAACATGTCCTTCATTATACAGAGTCGACATTTTGAAATGGCACACACGTGATGTGGCAGCTAAACCTCGCTGACCACCTGTTGCTCGCGGTGACCAGCTTCTACAACGTGTAAATGTGTGTGTTGATAGGTCATACACGATTCACTGTATTTTATCAATAATGAAACAGGGTGAAGAATACATGCAAATGTAATCTGTTGCATAAAAAAAGATGTTTGCCTTCATTGAAATATCGTCACAAGCCAATGCAGAGATTATTTAAGGAACTGCAGAAACTGGAGAAGAATAATATCTTGTTTTTTTTAAATTAAGAATCATCTTTGTAGTAATGTTCCTATCATTATAAAGAGGAAACAACCTTTGAGCTAAAACATGCTCCGTCTCTGCAGTTACTGTTGTGACTTACGCGGCTTAGAGGAGAGACAGATGGTCGAGGTACAGAACCGTGTCAAACCCAATCTCCACAGTTTAGCCCTAAGTTTATTACCACCCACAGGTCAGTCAATTAACCTAATTACAAGCAGTTGTTGTGCTACCTTAGCCAGAGATAAGTGGGCTTGCATGCTTCTCTGTGTGCAGGGTAATCCATGGTGAACACCGGGGTTGTGCACCATATGGTCAAGGTGGATCTTTAAGTACAGCGATTAGTCCCAAATTAAAAACTGACAACTGCAGTTAGAGCTGTGATTAAAAAACAGATGACTCTGACAAAATAAAGCACCTCTCTATTTGTAAACAAACCAATTTGTTCCAGACGAGGAATGGATGGCTTTAAAACTAGAATCATTACAAGATCAGTGTCAGCATCGTTTTCTCTGGCAGGTGCTTGTTCCACAATTTGTTGTGACACAAAGTTTATAAAAGTCTCCTTCATTGTAAATCAAATGCAGCTGCATTTTACATTCACTTTGCTGCTGCTTCATACACTAATCTCCCTCTTGTGTTTTGTGTTTAATGTTGAACTGCCTTCTATTGAAATACCATTTTACTAAAACCTGTGTGATGCCAAAACAAAAATACTTATTCCATGTAGATTATTATTGATATTATATTATATCTATTTCATATTTTGCATGTTCTTTGTATGTATTAAATAATATATCAATCTAGTAGTTACGTGTACAATATACCCCAACTATAAAAATGTTGCAGGATAGAGCATTACTATCAGGAAAGCAGTTTTAAATGCTTTCTTTTTATCTAACTTCACATTAGTTTTCCATTTTGGGTAAAAGCAGAGGCTTTTAAAAACAGTTTGCACTTAGTGATACTTTTTGTCCACTTATACTCTAGTACATTGTCATGGCCAGCGGGACATATTAGGACAGTGAGTGAAAATATGGAATTTCTGACTGCCTTTTAGTTGGAGTCTAACAAAGTCTGTTTGTTATCTGTTAAACATGTTTTGTTATATTGTAATTCTTTCAGCCATTCAGTTTAATTGTTTAAGGTCGCTGAACTTTCCTTAAAACTGAAAAATAACATCACATTTTGAGAAATGTGTGAATCTAACTGCGTCTATTAGGAAAATGTTTTGTTGAAAGCAATTCAGTCAGACATGACAGACCAGACAGCCACGTCTCTGGGAAAACCTTGAGTTACTGAGAAGTTATATGCAGACAAAACAAATAAATCAAAAGCACTTTCCCACTCCCCTAAAACATGTTACTACCGTAGTCTTTTGCAAATTGATGCAGGTTAATCTATTACATTTTTTATAATCAACTAATTATCATTAGAATTTTTTTTCTTTTTTTTTTTCTAAATGTTAAAGGGGTTAAATAAATGGGTAAATACAGAAATACAGAGTCACATATGGCTCCGTATTTATTTTACATTTCATTGAAACAGATGAACTAATATAAGCTGACTTTGACTCACTGTTTCAGTTTAATGAACATTGGAAAAGCATCCTTACCTCGGAGTTCCTGGGGGAGCAGCTTGTGGAGCCGCACTGTGAACTTGCAGTGAGTTGACCCGCCTCACACACTGATGAGATTGAGAGAGATTTACGCCAGAGGAGAGCTCAACGCTTTCCATCCCTCTTTCATTGTCCCTACCTCTCTTTTCTCTCCTCCTCTCCTCCCCTCTTTCAGCTTTGTTGTGTCTTTCTTGGAAGACCACACCTCTTTTCCTGTCAAACTCTAGATGTTTTTTTCCCGTTTTGTTGGCATCTTACCCACTGCACCACCATCTTGATTTTATTTCACCATTACTTTTATTCTGGAAACTTGCTGACTGATTGTATAGATATGTCGTTGGTAATATCACCCTGCTCTGACAACCTGCATTAACACATTTCTTTTTCTTAAATTCTGACCTCTGAGTTGAAGTCATCCTCTCTAACGGGACACAAGCGTTGGCTCCTCCAGTACAACGTCACACAGCTCACCTAGATCTCAGCACGAGATTAATTGGCCTGATTAATTCCCTGTCTCTTCCAGTCTGACTGACAGCCACAGAGGCAGCGGCGCGACAGCAGATGGCTCCTTTAAGGTCAAAGAAATTCAGACAACACACAAACAATGGAGCCGGCATGTTGATTACAGGATCAGACACATTTGCCCACATCAACAGATTCAGATGCACTGGCACCAACACTGTACCTGGTCAGGCCTCTGGGTGTCTGATTAATATCTTATTGAATCTTCTGGCCTTACTTGATAGCACAAATCAAGGCATGGTCACAATTAAAAGATAAGATAAGATAAGATAAGTACTGGGATAATAACACTGGAGTAATATAATAATTTTAATATCTTAACGTTCTATTTCTCCATTATCTCTAAAGTGCTGGCAGTGTTTTATTAGATCTTATACTACTATAGTATATATAGTATATACTACTATACTACTTTCATTTGTGACGTGAATATGGTCAGGAGTCAAAGTTCATGTCCTGGCTCTATGACTTAAACTCTGTCTGCCTCCTAATGTATTGTAATTACATCTTAACCTCCATTACTGTCAATGAGAGACAGTAATAAAATATACTGTTTATTCCTACTTCCAACTATCCAATAAAAGCATAGTAAATGCTCCAAAATAATTATGTAAAAATGCTCTATAGACCATAGAGTATTTTGATAAAATGCAGTTAATACACACAGAAAAGAGCAAACACTCAGATGCATCATTTAATGTCATAGGGAGTTCATTTAAATGAAGAGACATAAATAAAAGAAGAAAATACTGAAACAGCATTACCAAGCATTTCCTACAATCCTCATCTCAGTTATCTAAACTAATTAAAGTCCTTAAGTCATCTTTACCTACATCTTCTTATTTGTCACTTAGGTTTGATGAGGTAAATCAATAAGGGGCAGTATCTATCTCATCAGTATGTGTTGCTTACATATTTTCAGGTATGTTTTGGACTCAGAGAGCCTCTTTTCCCTGCGTGTGGCTGCACTGATGTGGGCTTTGACACGTCTTTATCTCCCGGGCAGGAAGTTTATCTGAGACACTATTTGTATGTGACACAGTTGGACACGGCCCAATGAAAAACGCAACGTAAAGATCGGCTGAGTGACGTATATTCAGGCAACATGAGGCAACATGAAACCCTGTGTGAGATGTGTTCAAATCATCTTTATCGTTTAATAGTTGAGTGGGAGCCGGGACCTCCTGTGTGTCAATGTCCTTAGTGTGCATGAATTAGTCCCAGAGGAAGCCAGCGGATACAAACAGATTTAAGGCTCAGGTCCAAGGACACGAGACCACAGACGCTCCAATGTTCCCCTCATCACTGAAGCAAGCGAGCACACTCGCCCTGCCACGGCGGCTGGCAAACCAACTGAACTATGCTACCAATTATGTTACAGGGCCAGAAGATGACGTCTTGTCTTTTGAACAGAGAGAGGGTCCTGGACAGCATGAGATTTGTTGTTTGATCATGTGGGTTTGACTTGTTCTGATTGGGTCCAGTAAAAACTCTGTTAGTACCAGTACAGTTAGTAGAAGTAGAGTAGAAGATGCTTGACATGGTAGCTGCTGAATGTTTCATTTATTGCCTTTAATCGACATTTAGAGAACTACATGTGCTGATAAATGTGTTTCCTGCCTGTTTTGGTCTTAAAGATACAGTTGCTGCTGTAGTACAGTGTAACTGTCGTCTGCCCTTGTTGCTCGGCACGCAGGGGAAGTGCTGCAGGAAGCGATGTCACACTATCGCCACCCTCTGGGAAACACCCGCAACTGCAACACAAAACAAGTGATGTGAAGTCAACTTATTAATTACGCTCATTATTTTATCAATCCGCAAAGTAGCATAAAATACAAACGCAAGCACAGGGCCATAGAGAACACTGAGGTCACAACCTTTCTGTGCATTTTATTATTTATTCAGTACATTAGTGGGTTTTAGCAATTTGGGTGGTATTTAAATTCTTGGACTAAACACTTTTTTGACTCATATGTTTAAATGTTACTTATTTTAGACCAACAGAATAATAAATAAATAATGCATGTCCCTCCTAGATTGAGTTAAAATCAGAATCAGACTCAGCTTCACTGGCCGGGTATGTGTACACATACAAGGAATTTGACTCTTTTTGCTCTCAATGTAGATACATAGAAATAGACATATATACAGCTAAAAACAACCTTAAATAAAACATAAATGTTAAATTACTATGTACATATATATATGTGCGTGTGTGTGTATGTGTGTGTGTGTGTGTATATAAATATATACACACACACACATATATATAAATATTTTTTTATATTTATATATATATAAATATATTTTAATATATATATTAAAATATATTTATATCTGTACATAGTAGTTTGTAGACAGTATGACAATAGCATATCATATGTGCTTTGACAATTGTGGTATTATGAAATTGTGGATCCCAGACGAGGGTGCTGGAATAAATATGAATATAAATATGATTAAGGTTGCTTTATATACATGAGGTCCCTTTTGGTTTCTGGTCAACATTTTCTGTGCACTCATAACTTCATTACTCCTAATATCTACAGCTAAAACCAGTGGTGGAAGAAGTATTTATGTATTTTATGTAAAAGTAGTAATAATACAGATAGAACATACTCTTCTTAGTCCTGTAATATAAATCTTACTTAAATAAAAGTATTACCATCAAATTTGACTTCAAGTACTTAAAGTATAAGTTCTGATTATTGCAGCTGGTAAAGGTGGAGCTTCTTTTAATGACTTTATGTACTATTCTAAAATTATAATAGTATATCATACTTTATTAGTTGGTTTATATTTTGTATTAATAATCTAAATCTGCAAACAAAGTAACTAAAGCTGTCAAATAATTTTATAAGTAGCATAAAATGGGAAATAAAGTCATTTGTAAGTAAGTAATAAAATTGTATTGAAGTAGCCCGCAGTACTTGAGGAAATGTACTTAGTTACTTTCCAACACAACTGAACCCTAAATTCTTTTGGGGAATCTTCTCAGCAGTTTATTGCAGTAAATGAGTCCACGCAGGGGCCTCTTCCTCCTCCTCCTCCTCACCCCCCCCCCCCCCTCTGAGAACGGGGAGCAGCGGGGATGCAGTGATGGGGTGTATGTAGGCCAGTGATAGGTCTGCCTGTGATGTGGCTTAAAAAGTTCAAGTCATTATTCTCCCCCTGCTCCTATTCAGACGAGGTCCCGTTGGCTCATTGTTATTCTGCCCGAGTGACAGAGAGGGAGAGGCGGACACAGGACGGGAGCTGGTTGTACTGGGCGCTGGGTTTTGTCGGTGCTGTTTCTGGACTGTTTTTTGCGGGCGTGAAGGCATGTCGGTAATCGGCTCAGTAATGAGGAGAGGTACTGAACGGCACCAAATATCTGACCCCGATTCCCGGGAGTAAAGAGAGGCAGAGAGAGGAGAGGGATAAAGTGTGTGTGTGTGTGTGTGTGTGTGAGAGAGAGAGAGAGAGGGGGGGCCATGTGAAAAAGGGGTGGAGGGGAGTTGAGATTTAGGGCTCTGCTGGATGAAACAACCCCCCACTAACTAACGGAGAGGGAAAGTAGCCTAATAGGAAGAAAAGAGGGGGTGTTGTACTGTTCATTTAACACTCAAAGACGCGTAGGAAGCCATTATCGTTTCCCACAATGAGATCTGAAAAGGTATGTAACTTTTTCTTCTTCTTCTTCTTCTTTTTTTTTTAAGTAGCTGAAATATGTGTTACTGTGTTACAAACTGAAGTGGAGCTGAGAGTTTGAGATCAACAGGTAGCTGTTTGAGCTGCACGGTGTGGGAAAATGGCATGGAGGGTGCATTTTCTACTGTGTAAAAACCCACTTATTTATTCACACTTATTTTAAGGGCAGGCTGGATATATTACTTTTATACTACTTTTTTGTTTTTTGGGGGGGGGGGGGGGTTGCATTTGGCTGTAATTCAAACAACTTTAATGTAGTGGGATGAGATGGTGTGGAAGAAAAAGGCTCATTTAGCACTGAGGACTGTTTTAGCTGCAATGATACACCATTAATTGATCTTTAGTGAAATTCCAGAAGTAAATGCATGAATATGTGGCAGCATTTCACCTTAAAACTGGACAATATACTTTCAAAATCACCAAAATGCATACAAGTCTTGCAGGAATCATTTAAACACACTTACATTTTTTCGGTTATTTCAAGTTTTGTGGTGGCATTAAGGGGCTGCTACTATAAAATGTCAGAAAATATATTCAGTTTGCTAACATATAAAACAGCAAATCAAAAGTTTGAACCAGCTAATTTCTTTTGCAAAATTACTCATATTACTCAAACTAAAAATACATTATCAATATAGTTTCTGATTATTTTCCTGCTGATCGACTAATCGTTTAATAGACAAACCGTTGCAGCTTTAAGTGTTTTTAAATGTGATGTTTGCTTCCAAACCATCTGAAGACATTTAAAGAGGCCACATGAATGCACCTTCTGTATCAGTGTCCCAACCACCTGCAGACTGTTGCTGGTGCATCCTGAAACAAACAACACTTTCTTTCTTGCTAATTAAACCACGCTAAGCTCAGAATGTTCACACATACATCTCGAACATTTCACTTTATCGTTTTACACACTTACAAAGCCCTTCAGCCTAAATGAAAAAGACAAAGTTAGGACAAAGCTCCCCGCAGACTGTTACAGCTCCTCTGACAAATGACAGACTACACCAGGGTGGCCTTAATAAGCAAGAGTCCGGAAATGTTTTCTTTGTGTCATATACCATTAGTTGATCTGGGTCAACGTTTTCTCTGTAATCTCGAAGTGATAACAAAGAAGGGCTGCAAAGGAAAACCAAGGGAGCATTTTTCCAATAAATCCAGACTGGAAATCCTTTGACCCTGGAGCAGTCCCCCCTCGATCCTCCTCTGTGCCGAGGAAACGTTGTTGTCGCGTGTTTGTTCAGCGCTCTGACACCTGTGACTCGGACTGGAGGAGCCCATTGTTCTCATCTGAAATGGTACAACTCGTCTGGCACTTGAATCTAGGAGAAATATTTGGGTTGCCGTAATGTTGCGAGGCGATAATGTAGAAACTGGCAGCAGAGACGCAAATGAGATCCGTGTGAAAACAGCAGTGCTGCCCTCAGACAAAACCCAAGGCTGTCTGTCGTCCTCATCACTTGTGGTGGTGGTTCGATGGCCTCAAAAGTCCTCTAGTGGACTAGTAGAGAGAGAGAGTGACAGCACCGAATCGTCGTGTACAGATTGTGGTTTAGTTAATGTGTAGTTACTCCTTTAAAAGCAAAATGCAAGTGAGTACACATGGAGCTATACAGGTACCTGACACTTATATTTAAGTAGTCTCACAATTTATCGATTCTTTGTTTTGTGTGTAAAATACCAGAAAATAGTGAAAATGTCAATTATAATCACATCTTTGATTTTTTTGTTTTATTCAACAATCAGTCGAATTCATTTCCTGTTGATCAACTAATTGAATAATCAGCCTGAGTGCAGATTAACACCAATAATCTCCTTTCCTCCTGAAGGTAAAGACACCTGGATCTGTGCTTCTCCTCAAGTTCTGGCGTAAATCTCAAGATTAATCACAATGTATATTTTTTTCTTGATCTATTCTCTTTTAGGGGATTTCTGTCTGCTGTAAAGCTTAGGGTGCTGAACAAGAGGAGGACAAGACGATACGAACGTACATAGTGGCAGGACGCAACTGACAGAAGGAACATGTCTCGAACAGAAGAGGTCAACAAGATGACAGAAAATGTCTATAAGGTACGACTCATAGAGACATGATCGGGTTTTGGTTTTGTTTGTCACATCCACAGTACGATGTGTATGGTGAAATGGTTAGAAATGTCCTGTTATTTGAATATATTGTCGCCAACAGGGGATTCTGGATCAGTTCAACCCCAGTCTGAAGAACTTTGTGACCATGGGGAAACACTACGAGAAGGCCCTGACAGGTTAGTCGAACACAGGCCTTTAAATGTGTCCTCTTAGCGTTAAGTGAAGTAAAACGTTACTGAATCATTGAGCAGGAAATTTTTCAGTTTTCCCTTAAAATGCATCTTCTTCAGGAGTAACCGTGGCTGCCAAAGGGTACTTTGATGCCCTGGTGAAACTCGGAGAACTGGCGAGCGACAGCCAAGGCTCCAAAGAGCTGGGTGAGTGGCGCCATGTTGAGGAGAAAATAAAACTAAATTGGCGATGGCACCTAATAAAAGTGAAGAGAGTCGACGTGACAGCTGGAGAGAAGTTGAAAATGGTGTGCTGCGTGTGTCGTGTGAGGGAGGAGATGAAGACAAGAGGGAATGAGGAAATGCATAGAGAGAGAGGGAGAGAGAACAGAGGGAAGGGGAGAGAGTAGGGTCATTGTTGGGAGATTAACAACACCACATGATCTCATTGTAATGCTGAAAACAGCGGGGGAGGCAGGCAGGAGAGTCGGAGGGCGAGATGCCAGCCACCACATACTACAGCGCTGTGTGAGCGAGGGAGGGACTCACAGCTGACCAACACTTTGTAAAGGACAATTTGTGTGAAAACAGCAAGTTTTATGACATTTCTACTGATGTGTCGTCTGTTTGTATGTTAATGTCAGCAAAGGAGGAAGTATTTAGATCCACACTGTAAACATACTCAACATGCTACTTAAGTAAAAGGATCTACGTTTAATCAGATAAATGTACGTTTAAGTGTAGAAGTAAAAAATGGCATGTGAAGAAAATACTCAAGTAAAATACAGGTACGCTTAAAATTCTTACTTAAGTACAGCACTTGATTAAATGTACTTAGTTACGTTCCACCACTGGTTGATGTCGATGCAGGATTTAACAAGTGTGTAACTGTTGTTCTGTCGCTGCTCCTCACAGGAGACACACTTTTTCAGATGGCCGAGGTGCACAGACAGATTCAGGTGCAGCTGGAAGATGTGGTAAGACAAATTATTTCACGTTATTGACCAATAATGACACTCTGATCATTTGGCTGAATGATGAAGTTGTGATTTAAAATATCACATGATATTTAAATCGTTTTTCTTTATTTTAGTAAGTGGACAGAAAGAGTACTTTGAATGTTAAACGAATTTAATGAAAATGCTGCGTATGAATCTTTTCATCAACAGTTGAAGCTGTTTCACTCCGAGCTGCTCGCCCAGCTGGAGCAGAAGCTGGAACTGGATATTAAATACCTCACAGTAAGTTAACACAAAACACAATGTCCATTCACTTTTGATCAATTGCGAGAAAAGCAAGATTTCTGCTTAGTTTAAAATGTTTAGTTTAACTTCTTGTACTGGAAGGTGAGGCAGTGTGAGGCAGTGTGATTTGAAATTATAGAATAATATATAAGAATTGTTGTGGAAAATGTAATAGATTATTGGTAAAAACATTCACCTTGATAAAGAAAAGTATACCTTACACTTAAATCTTAAATATGAGCACTATGAAACCTCTTTTTGTCCAACATTTATTGACTAAATCTTCTGACTTTTCTCTTAGGCCACCCTAAAGAAGTATCAGAGTGAGCGGAGGTCTAAATCTGAGTCTATCGAGCGCTGCCAGTCCCAGCTGAAGAAACTGCGCAGGAAGAGCCAGGGCAGCCGTCACCCGAACAAATATGGAGACAGAGAGATGCAGGTGAGTGAAGAACCAGAGAAAAGTGCTACAAACATGCGAGCTAAAGTTAGCACGGCACGGTGACCTCTTTCATTTGAGGAACAATAACCCTTCAAACTCCCAGATCCTTAACCTCTCACTCAGCATTACAGGAGATTAAAAAGCAGAGTTGTGTGTGAGCGTTTGTGTGAGAAATAGGCCAGTGCGAATAAGATTAAAGAGCAATCTGCCTCAGCTGATTTCCCCCAAAAAAACAAGCAACTTAGCGCGCAAGCCGTTACTGGGAGAAGTATGAATGATATAAGAGAAGATTTAGCCACATGGAGAGTGAAAATTTGAAATCAAAGGGGAGTGGAAGAAAAGGTCACGGGGCAAACAACGTTTTCACCGTGCAACAGGATATGATGTCACATATTCCTCCAGGTCTCTCTGTCGTTCCTCCCGCCTCACGACGTGCATTAAAGGTCACCACGTCTGTGAGCGCCGTGCATGTGACTGTGACTGCATGCGCGAGGATGTTCAGGTTTGCTGTGAAATCTCTCTGCCTTTTTTTCTCCAGTTTGTGGAGCTGATGAGTCGTCGCCAAGGCGAGCTGGACGCACTGGTTGCCACGGGTTACAAGTCTGCGCTCACTGAGGAAAGGAGACGATATTGCTTCTTGGTGGACAGACAGTGTTGTGTTACCAAACTGCTCATCAACTACCACTCCAAGGTGATCTGTTCGCATTAACTTGCCCAACAAATGCACCATTTTCTCCTGTTTGAGTTATGTTATGTTATGTTGTGTTAACGTCAGAGCCACTTTTAAAGATTTACATCTTCAGTAGGAATGAATGGGTTTAGGGCTGAGAGCCACAGACAGGGAAGTTGGAAAGTAATGAGACCAATGCATTGTATATTTTTGGTCTTTTCAGGGATTACTCGACAATAGCAATAAACAAACTCCAGCGTTATTCTTTAACAGAGTTGTGTGTTTTTTTCTCTTTGTGCTTTTGAACATAAACCAGGTGAGAGAGCTTCTGTCGCAGAAACTGTCATCTTGGCAGCAGTCGTGTTCTCAGCCCACAAAGCTCCCAGAGCGCGCTCTGAATCTGCTGCGTCACACTGCGCCTCAAAGCTCGGGGGCTGCTGGGATAGCCGAGGTCCTCCGCCACACCAAGCTCGGCGCTGCTCAGCCGGAACAGGTCAGATCATGTTTGGGTAAACTCAAACATGCCTGGTGGTTAGGCACAAAACACGTCTATAATTAGTTCCTGGCAAAGTTGTTATGCAGGTCACATGTACTGTAGTCTGTTCACCTCTTTATAACCTGGGTATCAGGTCAAAGTGAAGACACAAGTTGTAGGTGTTAAAGTTAGACTCAAAGTCCGTTTCTCCTGACTGTCCTGGTCGTGTGACTCGAGTCCACACCTCTTGTACCTGGAAATTCAACAACACAATACTTTAATAATACACTGACAACGTTAGAGTTGTATCTGTGTCTTTTAATTTCTGCTAGTTAACAGCGTCTGTCCTTGGTTCTTCAGAGGCTCTCTGTTCAAGAAGTCCCTCCTCTGTTGAATGGCGACTCCAGTCGTTCCCAGCAGCAACGCTCGCTCCCCTCTTCCTCCCAGAGTGAAGCCTGTCCTCCGCAGGGCTCCCCCCAAACCTCCCGCTCTCTCGCCACTGGAGGAGTTGCTGGAGGTTCATCACGAGGAGCGTCTCCTCAGCACGCCAGCACCCCCCTCAGTGCATCGGCCAGCCACCTTCCTGACAGCAGCACCAGCGGCAGCGCCAGTCCTGCTGCATCCACTCCCACCACGACGTCCGGCAGCTCGGCCCAGCAAAGCACCGTCCTCCTGGCCACCAACACATCCAACCTCTCCCCGAGCCTCATCCCCTCCACGGTGATGTCGCTCAGCCAGATCTCTCCGGCCGGTGGCTCCTTGCATGGCATGACCCTCCCTATCCCCCACAGTGCTCCTCACAGCCCTCCTCTGCCCCACAGTGCTCCTCTCTCCAGGGCCATGACTCCTGTGCAGTTACTGCATCAACAGGTGGGACCAGGAGGGAGCAATACTTCATCACCGTCACACAATCCCTGGCTTCGGAAGAACGCTGAGATGTGTGCAACAGCAACTCTTCCACTGCCGAGGAGACCTGTCAGTGAAATGAGGCTGGGCGGCTTTCAGGGTATGATGTGATAAGTCTCTTCTGC
The DNA here is from genome assembly GCA_036024295.1 of Nannoperca obscura. NCBI lineage: Eukaryota > Metazoa > Chordata > Actinopteri > Centrarchiformes > Percichthyidae > Nannoperca > Nannoperca obscura. The sequence goes on from JAVQJL010011698.1 coordinate 45,519, forward strand.
ATGTTTGTGCGTCTTCATCCCCATTTTTGAAGTTGTAATACTGAAGATTTTAGGCCTTGTTGGTTTGGCGACACACGTGGTTACTGTGATTAAAGTGTGGGGCAAACACTGTTGGAGCAGCTACTTTGTCCGAAACAGCAGAACAACTGCTGTTTCTGTTTACAGCCAAACAAACCCACACTGTTTTAATAAAGAATTCAAGAATTCAGTCAATAATAATAAATGCATCTGACTTCATGCTGCACACTTCATAGGTAGTTTTCGACAATGAGTAGTTGGACTGCAGCTCCTCGTCTAACAGCTCGCTGTGGCTGCTTGTTCTTGCTCCATTACTCCCTGACATGCTTAAAAGTGATCTGCTAAAAAAATGTTTTAATGTGAGGCAGCAGCAGCAGCAGCAGGGAATGCTGTGTTTGAATTAACTTAATGCAGCTATCATGCATGCATCATTTCAGATCCCTCATCCGTAGGTTGGCAGTTTGAATCTAACACAGGCTGAAGGACGATTAGATTAAACGGCAATTGCTGAATATAAATGACTGCAGTTTTATGTTATAAACACATTGAATGTCTTGATTTCACGGGCGTCTTAAGGATTATGACTTTTTTTTCTCTTTCTCCTCTACCTAGGCTCCAGTCTTCCCAGGATGCTGCCTTTATCTGGACCTACACGTGTGGAAGCCATGTTCCCTCACACCCCTGGTGCATTGGAGGGCGGCGGCGGCGGAGGGGGCGGAGCTTGCTTACTGCACTTCCAGCCTGGTGACAGCATCACCCTGCTCATCTCTGAGCCCAGAGACGGGTGGCACTACGGTCAAAACGAGGAAACTGGACGGTATGTGTTACACAACCCACACACCGAATGATCTGCTGTACAACTTGAAAGGGCCTTGTAATGTTTAGCATTGTTATAATGCACAACATTAGAAGACTCTTAAATGTCTGAAGGCTGAATGAAGTTGGTTCTGGCTGGAATGTCGAGATTATGTTCAGATGTCACGATAACCAAAACAAGTCAGGGACACCACTTACGTAAGTACAATCTTTCTCGCTTCAGAAGACTTTAAATACATCACATGTTGTGTGCAAGCTTTTCCCTGGCACAAGGTTAACAAACATAGAGTGTTTTCTTCATCACACACACCTCTGTCTTGCTGCTCGATGCTCTCATTTTATTATTCATCAGTGGTCACATGTAGTCACATTCTCCTTCACAGGAAAGGCTGGTTCCCTTTCTCCTACACTCAGCCGCACCACAGTAAGACGGATCATCTCGAGAGGTAAGTCAAAGAAGAACAAACAGAAATCTGCAGGTTTTAACGTTATTGATGAACGTTGACACTGTTAATGACAGAAATGCTACCTTCACTTCCCTTTGGCATTGGTTAACTGTGGTTTATTCATAGAAAACTTCATGGGATAACTTTAACGTTGAAACTTTCCCTTTCCTGTCTGCATTCTCAATAAATCAAAACAGCATTGTTGACGAATTAACCCTCATCAGGCTTCCTATGTCTTTTTTCTCACATATATTCTTTCCTCTGTGCCTGTGACTTTCCCTTCAGCTCCCTCTTCTTGTCTAAGGCTAACAGCACGAGTACGGGCCAACTCGACAAGCTGGTGTCTCCAGGTTTCCCGGCCCTCACCCCCGAATCCGAGGAGGAGCGCTCCCTTCCTCCCGGGAGGGTCAGCACCTTCCGCCCGCGCCCGTACAGCATGGCCGACAGCAACAAGGTCAGACACATTAAACCTTTGGGGGGAGGTCAAGAGTTAAGAGTGAAAGTGTTCCCCCAACTGAGCCTCACTGTTAACGGAAGAGATACAGACCTGTGTGTTCCTAATAATAGAAATGTCCTCATAATATTATCTCTTCTTTACGTTACAGATCACCTCAGAATTGGTCTCTCCACCACCTTCCCCAACCAGGTAACTTTGAGCATGTGCTCTGTGTGTGATTAAAGGGGCATTCCACCAATTTTAAATGTAAATGTACTATTTCACACAAGTAACCAACTGATCACTTGGGTAATCTTGAGGACTACATCTTTTCAACACGAAGCCTGTGCTACAATCTCGGAGCGTGGAGTTTGAAACGTGGATGTTTTCCAGGCAAGGAGGCTCTAACAAAAGAAGTTATAAAGGAATTTATTGGAAGTGTAGGATGCATTGTTTTTGGCACTTGACCATCAATTTTGACAATTGTTTTTTAGCCAAACTGGCGGAGTCACTCTCAGGATTGGCGATATCGTTCTGTCAGTCAGACCACCACTTAATCCTATTACTATTGCGTGTCCATGACATGTTGTATAGGCAATCGTGGTGCCCAGAGGATGAATCCTAATGATACCCACCAAATGAATGATATTTCCATTTGCGTCAGCCGTACTCTGTATTTTGTGGTAATTAGGACGTTAACATGCTAACACGCTAAACTAAGATAGTGAACATGCTAAATATACCTTCAACCTGCTGAACATCAGCATGTTAGCATCCTGCACTTAGTTCAAATAAATACAGCCTGTTTTTTTTCTTATTCCCACCACATGTATGTACAATACTGGCTTGCTGGAGCTGCCTTTTAATCCCCAGTTTATATAATGTGCAATTGTGAAGCGTTTCATTGTTATTGTTTTCTCCTTTCAGGCTCAATCCATTTGCCCACGTCCGACTCAGAAGAACTGTCACCAACGATCGCTCAGCTCCCATCATCGAGTAAGCGTTTTATTCCCACAGCAGCAGCGATCCTGTTCTCTGTGGGTTGTCGGTCCATCAAGCCTCAGGTTGAATCCTGGAAACAGCCTGTTGGTTCATGTTGATTCTTTTGAATCTTTACTTTACTGTACTTTTACTTTGGATGTTCTTTTTTTTTGCAAATGAATCAAATACGGATTGTGTTTCGTGTGCAGGAATGGAATATTTTTAAATCAAAGTATAAAAGGTTAATGTGTAAATGTTGATCTGTTATAAATATGATTACAGTTCATTCAAAAGTAGAAACAAGACCACTAAAATATCGGGAAATTCAGTTTGAGTGAATAGTGAGCATTAAAATAAAATGTAGGCTAGTTTTTAATCAAACAGAAGTAACGCTGTACTTAGCTTAGTGTTTGAGATCGATATACTGTATCTTGCTCGTGCAGAATAACTAACATTTAAAACATTTTCCTGTCCTATAAAGGACGCCTGTTATTTCTCTTACTGTTTTACGGTGCAATTATTTCTCAACGTAACCCTTTAATATCTAGAATTTTTATTTTGTTTTTGTGCCATATACAGAAGTGTCCTTTGTTTGACTGATCTAGGGACTGGCTCCTAACAGCAGGTTGTGAACTTTCACTTTCACTGTAATGAAGTGTTATGGAAAGAGGACAGGCTCCTACTCTAAAAGTGCTATTATGATATTATATTGTTTAGAAAAGCTGCCAGATTGGTCCATTTGTTTGGTTTCAATGAAAGTGAACTTTTAAATGTATTCAAAGTGTCTTTTCTATTTTAAAACATGGTTGTTTGGTTGAGAGAGACTTGGCATATTTTAATGAAGCTGGCACAGTGATTTTAAAATGATTGAGAATGGGCAAATCTGTTTGAGTGTTATATCAGTTATATCTTGTGTTTATGCCATATTAACACAACCTATTCTGCTGCTGTACAGTTATATGTATATTAGTATTTTATTAATTAGTTTAACTCTTGACATTGACTCAAAATACATTGTAAAAAAAAATTCAACCTTAAATTTGATTACTCAAACGACTGATTAATGAGACGTATTTAATAGAGGGCATGTCTGAGCTTCACAGACACAAACTGTGACAGTTAGTAATTGAACGTTTGGACGGTGTTGTTATCGAAAGAAGTGTGTTTTTTAGAAAGTAGCATGTCGTGGAGGGTTCAAAGTGTTAAAAGTGAGAGATTTGCCTGCTTAGTCTTTGGATTTGATATCTTCTTGATTCCATTTCAGTTCCAAATCTAAAGCTAGACAACATCTAGGCTAGTTGATTGTAGTTGTACGTTTACCAATCAGACTGAGCAGAATCTTTAAGAGATGTGAAAGCCGAGACAGACGAGAGGAATAAGTTTTAATGGGGAAACGTATATATGAAAGTGATAAAGAACGCATACGGGAAGTTGACCAACGTCTCAGCAAGTGTTTATGGTAAACTAGAGACACCCAAAGTAATATTCTGTAGCTCTGTAGTCGCCTCTAGAAAACTGTTTAAAGGTGAAACTTTGTATCTGCAAACTGAAATGGTTTATGTTTCTGTTGTAATCGAGTTTCTGTGATCTTTTAGTACCTTGAAGATTCAGAATATCGCCCACAAGGGTTGTAGTAAATAATTTCTAACAGCATATATATTACTATTAGTATGGCATCATTAATAAAAGTGACAGTAAAATGATAGTTAATGTTTAATCATGCTTGTAAATAGTGCTTAAATCATGTATGATTGTATGACTTTTATTTGACTTCTTTTTATAATGATATTTCACTTTGGTAGAACATTTGTGACTTGTTAGAAGCTGCAGAAGCAGTAAACCTCTAAGAAAATACAGTGACTTATTATTCACCCTTTTAACAAAGTGTTTTAAACTGAGGGTATTCATTCGTCTAGACGTAAATCTTTGAGTACCTGGCTGTTGTTGTAGTGGCCAGTATGTTCCATTAATAGGTAATGCTGTGAAAAATATTATAAAACAAATAATTTTGTGTATTAATGAAAAATATGCAACTCTTAGGGTGTAGAAGTGATTGAGACAGAAATACTGTCGTAAATGTACGACATGGAAATATATCTGAAACGTAAAATAGTACGTAATATTAGTAAGAAACACATGGAAAGTTTATTAAAAGTATAAATGTTTTAAATATGTAACAGCAAGAAATGAATAGCACATACCACATTTACAGTTGGTCTACATTATATTGTACGTGTGTACAGAAAGTAAATGTGTAGATGTTTAAGAGAGACCTTGTCAGCTGTCCTCTTGTCACGACTGCAGATGGAGGCATATATATATATATATATATATATATGTGTGTGTGTGTGTGTGTATTTAGCTTATGTGCTAAAATATGTCTGTTACTGCTTGACTGCAAAAACAGTCCACTGAAAACAGGAAGTTATGCAAAGTCCAAAACACTTCTTCCAAAGTGAAATATTGTTTTAACATTGCACACCCATTTTACAGTTCCTTGGGTCTGTAAAAAAAAACAAAAGTATTAAACAACATAAACAGACCGTCAGTCTGTTCTCTGACTTGCATCGACATGAAATCCTGGTGACTGCAGAAGATATTGTGTTAAGATGATGGACACTGCTGAGGAAGACATTCTTTACCTGAAACACGGAATATTGACTTGTTGTGAAATAAAAGTTCTGTGAAGAAAATCTTTGTCCAGTTACTCTGTACCTAACCTTTAAAACAACAATACAACTTTTTGTATATATTTTGCCTGTGAAGTGGCCGGCATTACAACATGTTATTGAATAATCCTCATTTTAACTGTAGCAGCCGGGTCTTGGTTTTTTAAGGGTTTTCATGCATTACTGCTCCACATGCTGGTATGAAACAAGGACATCATTTTTAAACAGCTTTGTCAAGTTAAGCCTCTCCCGAAGGATCAGGGTTGTGTAGAAGCTTAGTTCAGAACTCTCAAGATCTGCTCTGGAAAATCAAAGTCATGTTTTCGGACAGAAAATTCTGATTTGTTTCACATTTGTGGGTATTTTGAGGTGTTTGCTCTGTCAACCCTGCATTTCTCTTTTCTAAAAGATTTGATGCAAACTTCTTTAAAACTGACTGAAGTTAGGTTTTCTCTCAACAGGTATATGACAAGAATTAAGACTATTTAGAGGTTTAAATTTCAACAGCCTAAGTGGGCAAATTATAGTGAAATTACAATTTTGATTAACTTTGTCTTACATTTTATTTACAAATGTAAGAACACAAGTGACTTTTTTTCAAAGTCCAAATCACAAAAGACTGTTAGACTAGAAATTCAAATATTAAGCTTTGATCAACTAAGACAATTAAACCAAGAAAACATTTTCTAAAATGTTCGTGTAATGTTATAATGTACTAAAATGAATTCAATCCAAATTTATTGAATGGATCCAAATCAAACAATGTGGCACAAACGTAGAATTAAATAGATCATCTTTATTGTGGGATGTTGACGAAGGGAGCAGATCGGCAGACAGATATGAACAAAAGGAACAGCAGAAGCGTTGATTGTGAGAAAGTGAAATTACATCTTTTTAAGCCACTCCAAGTTGTTTCCTTTTGGTTCAGACGGATGAGCGGGGACATCAGCCATGTTCCCATCGTCTCGCACAGGGACTGCATGGGGGAAAGGTAAGGAAAGGAAGCTTTAATAGTTGATTAAACAGGTGTTGAAGTAAATGGTTGCAATAACCAGAGCTGCTTCACTTGTGTCAGCATTGTGTAGCATCTTTCAATGAACACGTCCTGCTGTAAAATGAATGCGTTTACCTGGGTAGTTGTACGGCACAGCTGAATTGATCATTCCTGTATACTTTGTGATGGGGCTGAGGAATGGAAGAGCAAAACCTGAGGAAATAAACGTTTTATTAACTTGTCATACAATATATTAATTACACTTTGTTGGGTCTACAATGGTCAGTTGACAACATAATCACCAGAACAGCAAACCAGATAACCTATGAGACTGAATATGTGAAGAAGTCTCAAGACATTAACTGTTGAGGTGCTTTTGGTCTTCTTTCATCTAATCACATCATATTCTCCCTTGTATGTACCATTTTGTTGCTTTTAGTAGCATAATAGTAGTGACATTATATACAGTATGTTCTCAGGTACATATGATCTCATGCTGTAACGTTTGGATAAATGTATCTTAAAAATGAATTTCAAGATGATAACTAATCAAAACAATAAATGTTGATATTCAAATGCCGATTTTTCGTTATCATTTACACTTTTTATGTTGTGTATTTAACTGAATGAGACTGAAGTGAAGACAGTTGAGGTAAAGTATGCCAGTGGAATCTTCATCATCATCATCATCATCGGATACCGGATACACTCTCTTTCATGTTACATGTTATTTTATTGACATGGCCACAATTACGTACAGTATTTTCAAAGCAAGTTTTAAGTAGCAATGTTGTGCTCTCTTTCTATCACACATTTCTGAGCTAAATGTAGGAGGCTGGTTACTGACCTGTGACTCCAATAACACAGGAGACCAGGATAACAGGCTCCTTGTTCCATGCATTCTTCAGGAACGCTCCGATTCCTGCAGTAAAAAATACAGGGCAGGTTAAAATCCTGATAGTCAACCAGAGGTTAGCTAACGTTAGCAACCGCTAGCAACACATCCAAGGTCACTTTTTTCATTTTATTTCGAATGAATATCATTGTGTTAAAGTTACTCTAAGACATTGTTGGCGTGGCTTTGAATAATTAAAGCATTTATTTTTACTATCTGGTCTTCTTATTAAAGCTATTTTCACCGGGTAGATGTACAAAAAGATGACAAGATATTCACATACCCGCCATGTTGTCTTCTGTAGTTTCAAGCGAGCGGGTGCTCATGGGAAATGTAGTAATCACTAAACCGACGTATATTTCCTGCGCCTGTCGCATAAAAACATTAGCTTTTCGACAGCATTGAAAGAGGAACTGCCCTTGCTTAGCTTTGGGTTTAAATTCAGCCAAGTATATGTATAGTTGGTATATATTATATGTTGGTAAAAGCTCGTAGCTAGCTTCACTTTGTAAGCTATAGATTAATACACCGTTTATAGAGTAGTCTGACTTTATGCCACAGTTTACAGCTTTAAAACCGCAGGACAAACACAGCTGTTTTTGGATTTCTCATTCATAAATGTAAGTACTGGGTACTCAATAAAACGTCGCTGATATTTGTAAATACCCCTCACAAGTTACCACAGTAAAAAAATAAGGTCTTCAGTTTACTAACCTACCAGCCGACAGACGTGTTAAGTGTTTTTATTTGACAAGTTCCTTAGATTGGTATACTTTTTACGTTGAATGCGTAATATAGACTTTATATACAGTCTATGGTTGAATGCCAGAGGTATTGTGAATTTCTACCTACACATACTGTGAGCGCATGAATTATGTTTTTCATAAAAACACAGTATCTTCTCCCTGCCTGTCCAGATGATGGAGGATTTCTCCGGTTTGGCTCTGCCTCCTCTGTTTGGAGGACACATCCTGGAGGCAGAGCTGGAGCCTGGTGGTGTGGAACTGGGTCCAGGAGAGGTAATGTTAATGATCATGGTAATGGTAACAGTTGTGGGTACTCCTACTGCTAGCTGTCTTTGTACTCATCGTACCTCTCAATATTTAAATTGATCCGATCAGCCCTGTCTTTAAAGAAAGAAGCTACAGTCACACCCTTGATCCAGCATCTTAGTTAAATATGCCATACATGTGACTTGTGCATGTTAAAATATGTCCATTTGTGACCAAGAACATACTTGTTGTAGATTCAGCAACTGAAATTCTACCGACACAGACGGCCAAACACGAAAGAGAAACAAGAGTTTTCCTCTGCAGGTGGAGCTGGGCCCGGGAGGCAATGAGCTGCTGGAGAGTACAGCACAAGAGGACGAAGAGAGAAGAGCTCTTGATAAGAGGAAATATCTTGCTCTGAGTAGGAGATGTAAAGAAATTGAACAGGTGTGCGCAAGTTTGCATATGCATGCATATATGTGGGTTACTTTGCACACACTTCCTGTTTGTGTGTCTTGTGAGAGATGAAAATGGGTTATATTTGGATTTTTTGTCATTTAGCTCCTGATTTCTCACATTATTTATTTCGCAGTTTTACTATTTTTATTTTGCACTTTCTGATTATTCTGTTGCTTTTGTTCAGTTTTATTAAGTAACATATATCACTGAAATCTGTTAAATTCAAATTTAACAATCAAATATTGGACTAATATTGATTTTTTTTAAAGCTCATGACAGCCAAGTATGATAGTGTACCTGCAATCACTTCCAAATGTGTCTGTTTTAGGTGAATCAGAAGATTCTTGGTCGCCTTCACCAAGTACAAAGAATCACACGGCGCATGAAGAAAGAGAGGCGGTACAGTAACTCAATTTCCTTCACATTTTCTGCGATGTTTCCCACTTGATGGCCCGTCTGAAGATGATGTTAATCTTACAGGTTTCTCATGAAGACTTTAGATGCTCATGGGGATGACTACAGAAATGCCCAGCTCACCATACTTCTAGAGGTGAGAATTGGATTGACAAAAGATGAGAAAATGCACTTATGAGCGCGTTTTTTAAAAAAGTAATTATTATAATAATTAAACTAAAATATTTTGTCATAGTCTTTCAAGCCTTGATGTTAGTAGTGGAATGGAAGAAAATGTGTCCGGTGTCATTTCTGATGTTCACCTGTCAACTGCCCTGCTCCAATGTTATGATCCATATTTTTTAATCAGTCCCCATCTGCACTGGCATAAAACCACTTTTTTTTCAGTCAGCAGGATGTGAACCTATGCTAATTTTAGCATTAGCTCTTTATGTGATTGGGCCCAGTTGGCACAAAAAATATGGGCTTAGTATCATCATACCAACATTAAACAGAGCCTTTTTATATTAATTTGTTTTACTATAGCAGTTGACCATGGGTGGATTAACCTGTTACGGTGCCCCCGGGACAACAACGTGGGCCCCTACTGACTGTAAAATGAAGCACGTGAGCACAATGCAAACTAAAGTAACTAAGGTCTTTAATCTAGATTTTGACACAGAACGCTTCTTCAAGACAGGGCCACAAGATTAGGTAATGCAGGACTCTAACTCTGTAAGACTTTTACTTAAATTGTATTTGAGTTCAGATGACCAAAACCCAATACACACACAGCTAATCTGGGGCCTCTGAGGATCCCAGGTCAGTTGCCCAGCCTGTCTGCTGATATGTTTGATACACCATAATAAATACATATGCTCGAACTCGTTTTTATGCCTTTTACGGCATCTTTCACCTCCTCTTGTTTTAGGATGAGTCTGGAGCCCTTTTAGATCCTGCTGCTGGAGTGGAAGATGACCGGCTCAATGGTGTGTCTGGTTCCTCCTCGTCTGCAGCGTTGCATCACACTGCTGGACCAAAGAAGAGGAGGCACCGAATGCCACGGCAAGACAAGGATAAAGACGAACAGGTAGGTGAAGAACTCTGCTGTTGTCCAATCTGTCACACTCTGTGTGTGATTTGGATGAACATGTTGTTCTGGACGCATGGTGTAAAATGCAGATAGGTCTCATTAATGTAAGCATCTGTCAGTGCAGAATAATTGATTTTCTGTTGACTGGGTTTCTGCTTCATTTCCCAGACTGAACCTGACATGCTGGCAGAGACGCAGTTTGGAGAAATGCCAAGCCCAACCTCACTGTCTCACTGATCGTTGCAGTGCCCTGGATATGATGCTGATAAAGGAGAACCCAGTTTTTTTTTTTTTTTACTGTTCAGTAGATGTGCTGCCTCTGTTCAGCTAGGTTTTGCAATGTTTATAGTTTTACTTGAATGTTGTGAACAGATTGAATTCATGTAAGGTAAAAATAGATGTTATTCACCTGGTACTCATACACATTTGTTTTGTATATATTTTTTTCCCTGTTGTCATATTTTCTACTAAGAGTTGATGATAACACTTAATTATGGTCAGTGGAAAACTGCACGCTGTCATGGACATCCGTGTTTGGTAAATATCTGGCAACCCAGATACAATTATTGTTGGGAAGCAAACTTGTAATAACAATGGCTTTCACAATACATTCCTGGATACTATCAATGATTTCATGACTTTATCTCAGTAAGCAGTAAGAGTCGTGATTAGTATTAAAGTATTACAGACTGGTATTTGATTCTTAGGTTGTTTTTTTAAATTTTATTTTATATATAGGTTTTTTAATTCATGTTTTTAACTTTTCAAAGTTTAGAAAGGGCTGGTGTATATATGTTTGTTGGTGTAAACCAGAAGCAGACAAAGATTTCACCTATTTTATCCATGTTCACATCTGCATCAGCAATTTAAACTTTAACAACATGCAAAACTCAGTTGGACATATTTGTTTTATTATATTTTTATACAATAGTAAAAAAAATATACATGTTTTAAGCAAAAATAAAAAAGCAGTGTGTCTGTCAAATGTTTTGACAACAAAAACATCGCAATTGTCTTCCTCTGAGGATGGAGTTTTTCTCAGTTGTCATGGAGATCAGTTTCTTCCAAGTTTTTTGTCACCAGGAATGAATGAGGAAATCAATATCTGTCTAAAATAAATCTATGCCAGTATTCATGCAGCGAGGTTAGGAGTTGATAAAGATAAACTTAATAGAAATATTTCAGAAAAGAAATTTTGGAAATGTTTGATTTTTAGATGCAGTTTTGGTTTTGTGTCCATCATAATTCATCAGATGGCTGAGCCAATGGTTTGACTCCCATTACAGCGGATGCCCTGTCAGTGACAGACGGGAGTTCTGTCCAATCAGATCTCGTAGATTTGATTTAGGGCGGGTCTCAAACGCGGAGGTGGGATTTTAGCTACCGTCCATCTTCAGCTACATTACAGTGAGCGAGCTTGTCGAAAAGAAAACACAATTTGGAAGTAAAGAAGACTTTCTGGAATTAGTTTTGGCTGTATTTGAAAAAAGACAAACGAAAGCCCATACCCTAGGTAAATGTCGTAAACAAGTATAAATCTAGATGTTCGGGTTGACCCAGTTTCCCTTTTTCCTAAATTTGGCTAGCAGGCTAGCTAAGCTGCTAGCTAGCATTTTATGCATTAGCTAGCCAGACAGTTAGCAATATTAGCTTGCAGGTTAAGGATTAGAACGGATTCTGATATATTGTGCCTTTCACAACGCAAAACCACCATATAAAAGCTATACTGGAGCCCAAAATAAGTATGCATGAATATGACATATATCCATCAACATGCTCCGTGGTACTTGTTTTGAAACGGGCCAGTTAGTAACCGAGCGAGGTGGACGAGCTAAGATACTGGCTAGTATTAACGTTAGCTCAGTAACGTTAGCTGGCTAGGTGGCTAATTTTAGCTGACAACCATGTCAGTAATTGGTAACATCATGATCAGCTACCTTCAGGAAAAGGTAACGATAGACAAACAGTCATACAAAAGTTCTTGTTTAAAGTGTCCTTAAAATCTGAAGAGATAACGTTATTTGTGTAGCTAACGTTAACTGGTCAGCTAGCTGGAGTTAACGTCAGGTCCACTCAGGAAACCGATGTGCTGATTGCTCTGTTGAAGGGGTTTGTGTTTTGTTTGAACGATGTGTAGATCCATGTTTTGTTTTCTGTGCATAGCTAACTTTGTGACAGACGGAATGTGGACATTGTCGTAGTCAGAGCCATGGCTGACAAGAGAAAACTACAAGGTAAGACTGTTGATGAAACTGATGTTGCACAGGAGGATCCATGGCACTGTCCAGCCTGGCATCTTGCACAGAGACTCAGACTGATTTGCTATAGCAATGCTTTTTTAAAAATAACTTGTGAAGAACCTTTGGTGTTGCACGGATTTATCCACACGATTTTGGACCACATCTGTTACCTCCACAGGTGAGATCGATAGATGTTTGAAAAAAGTAGCTGAAGGTGTAGAACAGTTTGAAGACATCTGGCAAAAGGTAAGTCATCTTTGCATCCTGCATCCAACATTAGAAAATAAACTGATGCGGTTAAACCTAAAATATCTTCTTTATTTGTCTACATTTTAGCTCCACAATGCAGCTAATGCAAACCAGAAGGAAAAATATGAGGCTGACCTCAAGAAAGAGATTAAAAAACTACAGGTAAGACAAGTCAACAAACACAAATTTCCTTTCACTGTCTGTGCTCTTGATCAACAGTGAGGGTATTAGAAATTGTTAATGTGTGTCCATCTGTCCTCTTCCCAGCGATTGAGAGATCAGATAAAAACATGGGTGGCCTCAAACGAGATCAAAGACAAAAGGCAGCTAGTTGAGAATCGCAAACTTATAGAGACGGTATGTTTCTTCATTATTCCCTATTTTAGGTTATTAGGGCCTATGTAAAGTATTATCAGCTCATCAAAACTAAATGAGACGTATGTGATTTTTCTTTTCTCAGCAAATGGAGCGATTCAAGGTGGTGGAACGGGAAACAAAAACAAAAGCCTACTCTAAAGAAGGCTTGGGCCTCGCTCAGAAAGTGGATCCAGCTCAGAGGGAAAAGGAGGAAACGGGACAGTGGCTAACGGTAATACATCCACTATTATCCATAGCTGTTTTGTTGGTTGCTTGAATTTGTCTTGAATATATGTTGAATAAATGTTAAATGAATGTAATGAAAACACGTGCAAGTCCATTAATGCTCCTTTTTTTCTGACGACCTCCTCACCCGCAGAATACAATAGACACTCTAAATATGCAGGTGGATCAGTTTGAAAGTGAGGTGGAGTCTCTTTCAGTTCAGACGAGAAAGAAAAAGGGCGATAAAGATGTAAGTCCTCACGTCTCATTCTTTTCGAGAAAATGTATTTTTACACACTCAGAACAATGCTGTGATTTAAGTGTATGTCCAGTGCCATGTAGTCCAACGCAGTCTGGAAAAAGTTTGCCTAATACGTTTTGTGTTTCACGTAGAAGCAGGATCGTATTGAAGAGCTCAAGCGGTTGATTGAGAGGCATAGATTCCACATCCGCATGTTGGAGACCATCTTACGAATGCTCGACAACGACTCGATAGCAGTGGATTCAATACAGAAGATCAAGGATGACGTTGAATACTACATAGATTCCTCCCAAGACCCGGACTTTGAGGAGAATGAATTCCTGTATGATGACTTAGACTTGGAAGACATCCGTGAGTAGAGCATTGTGGAGTGTTCGGATGATGTTTGCATTCATTTAGATAGGAGACATCGGGGGGGGGGTTTCAGGACAACATCTCACACTTTGTCTCTGTCCTGTCTTTCTCTCACAGCTGCAGCATTAGTTGCAACTTCTCCGTCAGGTCAGGGCAATGTGGAAGATGAAATGTATCTCCACTCCAGCAGCACTCCCACCTCCACCACCTCCTCTTCACCCATTCCTCCATCCCCGGCCACTTGCACTGCTGTAAGTTCTTGTCTGTGTATCATTGAAACTTGGGTCGGGGTGTTAAAGGGATAGAAAAAGCACATTCTGACACAATTTTGCACATGTTCCTATTTGAAGTTTGCGTTGAGCTAACCCTTCCGCTGGACCCATTGTGTTGTAACCCACTGACTCGTGTGCTGAATCAACATTTCAAAAGTGGATTGTCACATCAAGGTATCTCCTCCTATAGGACAACTCAGAGGACGATAAGAAAAGGGGACGGTCGACAGACAGTGAAGTTAGTCAGGTGAGAGGCTCTCATCTGTGCTGTGCCAGTAGATGAACACTTGAGTGCTGCGCTCTTCACCCGTGGTCCTGGAGAGTCGCGGTGGCTGAAGGGTTTTGGCCTCTCAGGCACTGAGGAGCAACAAGCTCTTTCTCTCTGGGACCATGGCTGGAGTCTTCTCATTTAGTTTGTACCATCTCCTGCATATTTGGGCCTCCATAGCTCACAGTAAATGTTGCTCCTCATACACTTTGTACTGCTGCACAGTTTTGTCTGAAATACCCTTTTTCTTTTCTTTTCATTTCATTTCCAGTCACCTGTGAAGAACGGCACGCCGTCCTTGCTATCTTCCTTCTCCTCCTCCACCACGTCCGGGTCCTCCTCATCCTCCTCCCTTGTGTCCATGGCGAGTGTAGTCGGAGGCATTTCTGTGGTCCCCACAAGCAGCAGTCTTATAGGGAGCTTCAGCAGCGCGGTGCAACAACATCAGTATCCACCTGCACAACAGCAGCAACAATCTCAGCCACCAAACCAACCACCGCAGCAACAGCAGCATCAGCAGCAGCCACCTCAGACAAAACCTTCGGTCCCCTCAAACAACACCCCCAGCCCGCCCAGCAACCCTCTTCTCCCAGCCTCAACTGCCCCCTCTCTCCCCACACCCATTTCGTCAACTCCCATCTCTCAGTCTCAGCCCACATCTGGGCCCACCCCAGCATCCAGTTTAGGACTCGGGCTGGGTCTTGGATTGAGCAAAATTGGCCTGACGGGGACCAGCAGTGCCAACCAAATACCCGGTTTAGGCCTGGGTGGCCACCCCAGCTCCTTAAACACAATGGCAGGGCTTATCTCGGGCTCTACACCTGCCCCTTACGCTCAGGCAGCAGCATCAGGAGCCTTGGGTTTGAGCAGCACCACCCAGTCCAGCATTTCAGTGGAGAGCAGCACTTCCATCCCCACCTCTGGCTCCAGTGGAGTCACCACCAACGGGGCGGGGACGGGGCTCGGTTTGCTAGGTTCAAGCCCGGCCCACAGCTCCTTGAGTGGGAGTATTCTGAGTCTGGTTCCTGGTCAAAATGTAGCCCCCGGTGCCTCTCAGATGCCCCCGAGTTCTGTCAGCACCACCGCCGGAGGAGTTGGCATGATGGGAGGCAATGGAGGAAATGTCGGCGTCGTTGGAGTAGGGGTGAATACTGCTCCTGCAAGACCACCCAGCGGACTGAAGCAAAATGGAAGCACAAGTACGTTAACTTGTCATTCTTGGCGTTGTGTGACTCTTTAGTTGTGTGTTGATGTCGATATTGTCTTCCCTTTACAGTGTTTTTTTTCTCTCTAACTCTTCCATTTCCTGCGCTCAGGTTACAGTGCTGTGGTGGCAGAGAGCTCCACAGAATCAGCTCTAAGCACACCGAGCCAGTCACAAAGCAGCCAACCCTCGTCTCTCAGTTCTTCAACCAGTCAGCCGTGAGTTATTTGTTGTTCGTTTGATCCGAGTCTCCAAACTCTGCGCACACTCTGCATGACAGCCCGTGACCGTGTCTCTCTGCTCTTCCCCCTCCACTTGGTGCAGGATGGACAATGGTCCCAGTTTAATCAGCTCCATCACCCTCCCTCCCAGCTCTCCGTCCCCCTCGTTCTCAGACAGCACACCTGGAGGAGGGAGTCTTCTCAACGGGCCCCATTCCTACACACAGGCCTCTGAGGCGCTCAAGGTGAGCCCACCACAGCAAGTGTTTTGAAAGGGGCCACGTTCACCGAGACAGAGCCGTAGTCTTTTGTCAGAGCTTCATAATGAACTAATTGAGTAGCCAGAATGTGCCACGTGTAGCTGCGGCCTCTTCAGCTCACTGCATGGAGACATTTTGTAGACAAGACAGCTGGTTGAGCTTGTGAGACGGATGTCTGACTGGGGATAAAAATCTTTCTACGCTAATTATCATATTATAGGGTATCTGCCCTCATATTGCAAAAAAAAAGGGAGACTGGTCGCTGTTTCCTGATCAAATGTGCCAGCGCTTGACGAGTGTTAATATTAAAACATCCAGCATCCCACAAGGCCATTTCCATAGTGTAATGATTTACATGGATGCACAATGTCTAATAATGATCCATGCAACTGGATTATTTTCAAATTACCAAATGACTACGTGGGCAGTTTTTTAGTACTTGGGCACATTAAAATATCCCTGGCTGCCCACGAACCTCTGCTCTGGTCCACATTTATACCAAACACAGATGTCCACACCTACCCAACCGTACATTTAGGTGGAAATCATGTCGTACCAAGATATATATGGACTCACTGAAGCATATGCCCAATTCTCATTCTCTTCACTGCAAAAACACCACGAAGAAGCCAGTGTTGGGCAATGTATCAGGATTGAGTGCGGGGTAACCCGTTAGCATATGTTAACTGTATCAGAAAACATCTTTATTAAGATGAATGTTGTCTCTTGTGAATGCACTGCTCAGTGTATCTAATACAGGTCATTGTTGGCTGCAGGTGCATCATTTTAGACAGAAGGTGCTGTTTCAGAGCTGATGAGGTGGTCTGACTGTTGTTCTTTGTCTGCTGTAGGTCTATGTAGCAGCTGTAATAGTAGTACTGCCTTAGTATTTTCTTCCTAATTCTCCCATGTAATGCCCTTAACTGTAGCTTTTCCTCTCTCTTCCCAACTTAATTTGACTTAATCAACCACCCTGTTCTCGTGTTGTCTCTATCTCATTCCCACCTCAGACTACCGAACCTCTCAGTTCTCTGAAGGCAATGGCTGAGAGAGCAGCGCTGGGATCAGGCCTGGATGGAGAGATTCCAAACCTGCACCTAACAGACAGAGGTCAGCACGGTCAGACATTTTTTCCCGCACACCGACTTACTGACGAAGAATCAGCTCCCAGTTTCCAACCGTAAACCTTCTGTCACTTTGTTGTTAAGGAGGCGGTGACATACAATGACATTACGTTTGCAATAAATAGGTGATGTAATAGACGATGCTGACATTGTTACAAGCTGCTCACGGTAAGTAGGGTTAAAAGTTCAAATCACAATGAAGTAATACAAGTTGTTTAATAACCATCTGACAGACCTAAGTTTTCAATTATCAATGAAATGTTTATCAGTTATTAAGCAAACACACCAAACATCAATTCAATTCAATAAATGTTTTATTGTCCCAGGAGGGCAACTCTGGTGCGACATAAACAATCACAATTTAGTTACGAGAATCATACTCTACCATCAGCAGTAACAAAGACACTATAAACACCAGGTTCCCAACGTGTAGCAATAAAAGGGTGCCTATAGTTCATGGCAGCAATGGCCTTAAGGATGAGCAGGTTACTACCTCTCAAATACAGTTGCTGCTTCTCTTAATTTCATGTCTCGGAAGGTTTTTTTTGTCGTGTAGTGTTCTTCGCCCAAAGAGAACAGTCTATACTGTATTTGTGTATTCGACCCTTCCCCTTTTCCTGCAGATATCTTCTCTGGATCATCTGCAGCGCCCGGCACACCCGCCGCCCCTCAGCCGTCCGTGTCGGAAGTCAGCATCCCCCCCTCGCTCGGGGTCTGTCCACTTGGCCCCACCCCCCTCCCCAAAGACCAGCTCTACCAGCAGGCCATGCAGGAGTCCGCGTGGACACACATGCCACACCCCTCAGACTCCGAGAGGATCAGGTGAGGACGCCACGTTGCACAGCCAGTGATGACCAATGCAAAAGGCAGCGCTTTAAAATCGGCTTTACAGTAATTTCACAAATTTACATTGATAATAATTCGGTAGTGATTTTATCATTTAATAGAATTAATGCACTTTTGATCCACTCTGCTGCCTCACCAAACAAATGCAATATTTATTCCTGCTTGAGTAGCATTTGCTAAAAACTAGTTTGATTATTTATCCTTTTTTGTGTGTTTTATATAAAAGTATATACATTTTTTTTAAACAAAGTTTTATGTCTTTAGTAAGAACAAACAGGCTTGGGGCTGAGAGAGACAGATGGTAGAGAAATCAGGCAGTATTGACAGACGAAAACAGCCGTTGTCCCTTTTTAAAGAAAATAAAAACAAACAATTACTTTGAGTCAGTGTTTTAACGTTCACATGGATACATGCACGGATTTGGACGGTGGGGCGCTGGTTTTCTTCAGGAGTGAACCCCTCACTTGTAAACACGTAAAGCCTTGATCAATTGTATTTGTTATGGATTTATAACCGTCCGTGCTTCTGTCCCAAAGGCAATACCTGATGAGGAATCCGTGTCCCACCTTGCCCTTCCACCATCAGATACCACCGCACCACTCAGACTCCATAGAGTTCTACCAGAGACTGTCCACAGAAACTCTCTTTTTCATCTTCTACTACCTGGAGGTAAAATAAAATGAATGTTTACTCCTCCGTCAACCTTTCTGTTCATCTCCCAATGATGTATTACAGTCTTGCTCATAAGATTAAAAGGTGGGTTTGGCGTCCCTCTCTCAGGGCACAAAGGCTCAGTATCTGTCTGCCAAGGCTCTGAAGAAACAGTCGTGGAGGTTTCACACCAAGTACATGATGTGGTTCCAGAGGCACGAGGAGCCCAAGACTATCACTGATGAGTTTGAACAGGTGCAGACTTACCACAGTTCATTTCCAGTTCACTTTTTTCTCTTAAAGTTAGAAACTAGTGCGCGGACTTGTGTATTGATTTGTCGTCTCCACTCTGCTGTTCTCTCCAGGGCACTTACATTTACTTTGACTATGAGAAATGGGGCCAGAGGAAGAAGGAGGGGTTCACCTTTGAGTACAGGTACCTCGAAGACAGAGACCTGCAGTGATGGACACGAAAGGACACAGAGAGACAAAACGTGCTGCTGTTGACATTCCGAGACTGAACTTAAAACTGTGGATAGAGATTGTGATGTGTAGTAGAAACCCTCTCCTAAAATGGAGACTGGTGTCTGTATAGGCTGCATCTCAAGGTGAAGCCCTTGCTCCCCGTGCAGCGCTTTGCTTTTGACAAAAATGCCCCATGGGCCTGATCGAACGCATCACGCCGCATGAGCAGGTAGGGCTCTCACTGGAGATCTGCGTTCGTGCCTGTCTGTGTGCACACTCAGTATGTGGCATTAGGAAAGCCTACCCCCATGCATGTTTCTCATGTTTTGTTTTCTTTTTCCGTTTCAACAAGATTCTCTGTACCACCTACCCAACATGAGCCTGGAAGCCTTTGACTTGACACAAAACAAACCTTGGATTTGATTGTTGAGTAAACTGCCCATATTGTATTTACTGTAACTTGGTGGTTTAGAATGGGGAGGTACAGTGGACATTTAGTCATGGTGTGTAGGACTGGCTTCTTTTAAGACCCTACGATGCCTGTTGAATATGGTCACTATTAGAGATAGTGAGCGGTTATCAATAGTTTTATTGATATTGTCTTGGTCGATTAAAACGCTGATTGAGAGTGACCACAGGGCCTCTCCCTGTGACAGGGAAAGAGTCCTTATTGGACATGGATTAAATTGCTATGCAATTGAACTGGTCTCTGACTCCCTCTCTTTACAAATAAAAATGTTTTTACGTTAACCTGTCAAAATGAATTATTATGGCGCATTCATGTTTGTGACAAATTATTAAACTTGTAAAATAAATCTTAAAGATAAATAGGGTTTGAGACATTAATCTTCTTGATGTTCGAAAAGGCCACGCTAAGCGAATGTACCTGTACCCAGATCACCTTTTAATTACTCACAATACAGTGTTAGATAATGAATCTTAAGTTTGGTTTGAGTCAACTTCCCACCTTTAGTTAAAGTTTTATTATATTCTGTTGTTACTTCATCCTAAAATCCACTGTGTTCAATTTACCACCTGGTGTTTTGAGTGAAAACCCTATACAGTGAATGTGCACTGATCAACTGTTTACATGTAGAGTGAAAATACAGAAATCCTAAAATACTGGTGGTAGATTTAACTCGTGGGTCGAGTAAGAAATGTCATCTGCCGTGGTTGTTCATGTGCTACCCTGAAGAACAATAAGATTTAATCTGGTGTGGGACAGATCCCTCCTTTTCTTGGCAGTTTGAATGGGGAGTGTTAAACTGAATCAGATTTTTCCGTTTAAGCAACCATGAAAATGTAAGATCTGTGCTGCAGTTAACATTTTATGTTGTGTGTGAATAGTTTTCAGGCTTTTTTGGGGGGGAGGGAAGGGGGGGGGTGGGGGTTGAGGATGTAGGAGGGAAAAAAAGAAGGAAAATACAGCAAAGTTATGAGAGATTTGCCTTTTATAGATTCTATTTTTGGGGCTTTTGAGGTTTTCAGAAAGGGAAGGTCAGTTAAGAAATTCCTCAAATGTGAATTTCAAGACGTATTCACAATTTTTTCTCATCACAGTTCTGCATGGGAGATGTCATGAAACGGGGTTATAACAGGATTGTAAAATTTCAATAAATACTTTTAAGAAATTACAAAGTCAGTTTGTGGTGTAATGTCCTGTCTTTCCTATATGGATTCACTTATTTTACAATCTGTCCTGATTGATGGTTTTAATTATTTTATATTAAAAAAAGTTTAAAAAGTGCCACTACAGATTAAAATAAATAGAGATGTAGAGTTTAGCTGCTAAGACCATCAGTTAAATGGCTAACTACCGTCAACTTTTTTCTTTTTCTAAGGAAGACAGGATGCTTCGTAAAACCGCACATTTTATTGAAATGGAAAAATCAAAAGTAAAAACAAAATACAGAGCAAAGCACTATGTCAGACGAATTTGAAAATATGCTATCACTCTTTACAGTGTCGAGTGCAACTGTGTGTGTGTGTGTGACGATGGCGTGTGTGCGTGCATGCGTTCACATCTTAGCTTCTTTCTTGACTTTGAGAAACTCGGCCATGTTCGAGAAGTATTTCTGGTTTGCTTCAGCCACCTTTTTCTCTGCAGCCTGCGGGTTCACGATCTCCAACCCCTGAGAGCAGAACAGAAAATATTCAATAAAAATCTAAGTGTATTTATATAGTAGCTTTCAAAACAAATGTACTTCAAAGTGCTTTACAAGCAACTGACAAATGTAGGATGTTAGAAATGGATTTAAAGACTAATGCACGCCAAAAAACACCACCACCACACAATAACTTACCTGCAGAGGAGTGAACGCCACACTGGAGCTGGTTCCTGAGGAGCGGTCTCTGACTGTGGACTTTCCTCCATATGTCATGCTCTGCTTCTGCAGTGTCCTCTGTGGTGTACAACAACATATTACATTTTTCAATTTTGATTACACTTAAGAGACTGCAAAAAAAACCAATTAAAATCAATGGTGGAGTGAAAATTGGTCATGAATGAGTTTACCTGGAGGGATTTGGAGATTCTGGCCTTGGTGGCCTCGTTGACCTGAGCCTGCCTGACGCGCCCGCTGCCGCTCTTCCCCAGCTGACCCAGGCTGAAGCCCAGATCCTCCTGATACGCATCGTCTTCAATCTGCAACACCACACCACGCATGAAGCTTAAAGTCTCACTGCTTATTCTTATATTATCAAAAAGGCACTAATGTCAAGAAACAGCCATAAGAACACTGAATATTGTTTTACACTCAGCCCTGCAGCGTTTCAAAACTTCCTGAGAGGAAAGCCATTAATTCAGTATTACGAACCTATTGATACAAAACGTCTGTCATGAGAAACTAGTTTACTGAAAGGTTTGGTCTCTGGAGTGTGGTGAGCAGCTCCAAAACACGGACGTGATTGTGGATGTTGGCTAAAGCAGGAGATTTTGTGTGAGTTAAGAGTTTAAATAACGGATTCTGCTTCTTGGCTGAAACAGAGCAACCTACGTCTCTCAGGACCTGCTGCAGAATCTGTTGCTGCTTCAAGCAAACAAGAGGAACTGTGGTGAGCAACACAATCCCCATATAAAGTGATTGAATTTGTGTGTGTGCATATATCCATTTATAGATGTTCTTCCAATGTGTTCCTCAGTGTATGTTTCCGTATATTTATTTAACTACTTTTGGACACAGTTTGGTTTCGTTTTTTTTATAAAACACATTCCTTGAGTACGAGATACAATAGGCAAAACATGTTATTGCCTGAACAACACAGGGTTAAAGAAAAGTAAAACTTACGAGGAGCATTGTTAAACAAGAGAGGCCTGATATGGGAGGAATGACAAAATATCTACAGACCTCTGCAAAGGTCATCCTGTTGGCATGTTTCCTGATCTCAGTCAGGCCGAGACGCTCCTTCATCTTTCGATACCTTCAGGAAAAGAGCAGAGGAGTCGCTTTATTTTTGTAGGTTTATAAATAAACAAATATATATGTGGTGGTATTCTAAACTTGGCAAGTTATGTAAGCTTCTTCTTGTGCTCCAACATGCTGCTCTGACTTGTGCTTTGTTTTTGCTTTAGATTTACTTGAAATGAAAAGGCTCCATAAATCAGTGGATTTGGACTTCAAGCATCTTCATATTGCACTCCACTTCTCTCTAAATCTGTGTGTGATGACCGGTCCTGTACCTCCTTCCTCCTCTCTTCTTCCTCTGTCCGTCCAGCGGGGCTGGCAGTGGTTTGACCTGCTTCACTGGCGGAGGCTCCTGCCATTTATCAAACTTCCTCTCGATTTCTTCTTTCAGATCATAGCCAACCTGCAATTAATCCCACAAAAGTTAGTACTCGAGTCAGAAATGAATTCAAATTCTTAAAATAAATGTTAAAGTGTTCACTAAACTTAATCTTTTAAACTAACGACAGTGTCACAGAGTGACTATATAGAAATGTTTGAGGTCCTCTGTATATGTAAATGAGGTAAAGAAAATATTAGAAAATGGAGTTAGTACAGGATTTATTTTGCAGCACTTGTAACGATCTACACAGCTTATCATAAATTCAGAATTATCATTTTAATAAATACATTCAGCATTCATTTGTTTGTCACCTTGCCGACTGAACTCTCATGGAAACTGTCCACTCTGGAAGCCAGAGTGCACTTTGCAGCCACCAGACGAGCCGCCTTCCTCCTGAGGTCCTGAAGACAAAAAAGAATGGAAGACGAGTTTCAGCTACAAAAAAATAAAAATAAAAAAAAGGTCCCCGTGCGAAGATAAATGCACACACAAAAAAAACAAAAAACACTGCAATATGCGTTTGTTAATATATTTACTGACAGGCGGTAGTGACTGCACAACATCACAGTGGTAGATGAAGCCAGTGTGGGGCAGCAGGGAGGTGCTGCTGAAGCCGGACAGGGTTCTTCTCTGAGCTCCCAGCAGCATCAGGTTACAGGCGGGCATCTTGGAGAGGTTAGTGAGGCCGCCGGCGATACCTGCAGCCAGAGGGAGAGAAAAAGAGTGATAACAAAATGATTGGGTTACATAGAAAGAACCACCTACCTTTGTAATCTGGAAGTATTTCAATTAAAAACCGAACTTCGCTCTCACCCATGATCTTGGCAGCTGTTGACGCTCCAACAATGATGGACAGATTTGGGGCAATGAATGACATTCTGGACTCTACATATTCATAGATCCTGTGTTTAGACTGGTTCAGCTCCAGAGCCATGTCACACGCCTCCTCCAGTTGCCTCAGTTCATCCTCACTGAGCAGTGTCCTAAAACCAAGAAAACACAAAATGCAAATCAACATAATAAAAAAGGATTTAATGTGGCGACAGTCACCCTCGGCTGTGATGTCACCCTGTGGATGTAGAAAAATCAACAAACCACAGAAGCATGACGACTCACCCCTGCGTGGTCGAGGCTGTGACACTGACGACCATAATAGTGGCGTTGGTGAGGATTTGCTGCAGAGTTTCATTGGTCTTGCACTTCTCCAGATTATTTCCCAATTCCTTAGCAAAAAAAACACAAATGGGGAGAATATGATGCTCAAAACACATGCTGAATTAGGCTCCTGCAGCTGTGTTGTCATACATTCATCCATAACGAAAAATTGCCTTCTGTTCAACTATAGACACAAACAATCAAAAGCTCAGAAAAAGCATACCAAAATGGGTTTCCTGTATAAAAGTTGAAGAAGCATTTCAACTGATCTCACCTTGACTGTGCGGATGTAATCTAGAGAATCTGGCACAAGAGACTCAAGCTCCGGGAACCTCTTGGAGTACTTGTCCCGAGTAAACTTGTGAATGATATCTGAAACCCAGACAGAAAAACACAAGAAAACTCTGTTATACAGAGGGGAACAACATTAATTCATTTCTTTTTAAATAAACCAAGCAGCAACAGCAAACTCACTGAGCTCATTGTCGATCTCCACTGTGAGGTTGTTGGCTGCCACGATCAGTCTGTATTCTGGGTCAGACTCAACGGGACCGGAGACTAGAAAAAGGAAACAAATTTATTCGGATTATTGGCTAACATTCAACTGGCATGGCAAATGCTGTGAGAAACTTCTTAAAAACATATTGACACACGTACAATAGTAAAAAAAGCAAATGGCCACACTCACCCTCTGAGTTCTTGCGCTGCTTTCCAACATACACAGAAATTTTGTCCATAATCTCTGCAAACTGTGGACACAAGTTAAAGTTATGCAGGAATGACCACAAAAAAAACGTCAATGAAAATCAGCATGTTTAATGCTCTTGTATGATACAACTCACCTGTTTGCTATTGCGGAGCTTGGCAATAGACGCGACACTCTCAGCTTTACTGTAGTCCACCTCCATCTCCTCTGGGATGTCTTCAAGGCCTCCCTCTGTCCTTCCTTGCATGGTCTCTCCATCACTCTCCCCCTCCTCTCCCTCTGGATACAACCCGTCCTCCCCTTCATCTCCAGCCTCCTCCAAGTCTGCCAGGAGCTCGTCCGCCAGGGACATCTACAATCGGCAGCAGAAAGTTTGAGGACATTAGAAGTAACTGGCTAAATAAGCTACTCAGATCAGTTTCCAAATGAATCCCAAGGACCACCAGGGGTTTGAGTTTCACTGATTGTACCACAGTGTAAGCACTGTACAACAGCTTTAATGTTTTTCATAATAATATAATATCTACAACAAGACAGTTTGGCATCCAATCTCTCATGAACAACCATAATCATCCATCCTTAGTTTAAATAACAGATTTCATAAACGCATCAATACATCTAAGGAATTACAAGACTGTTAGGGAGACAAAAATATTATAAAGTAATATGGCCAATGAAAACCCTAAAAAATAAAAACATACAATTCTGTTACACAAATGTATGTTTGTTTCGGACCTCTCTAATTTCAGTTTATTCTTGTAAAATACGAAATACTTCTAATTTTTTAGTATATCAAACTGAGAAGGGACTCTGTCCACATCATTTTCATTTTGCACTGCACACAACTAAGGCCATAACCTTACAAGTACACATTGCTCCGTCTTAAGGGTTCACAAGCCAATTATGTTGGAATTACACACGAATTACTGACTAGCCGAAAACTGAACGTGTAGCTTTTTGAGAAAGATGTTTGTACACGAGTCAAATACAGTGGTATCGTTAATGTGGCGTAGGTTTATGCTAGCTAGCTAGCTAGCGTTGGCAAACGTTGGCTAGACGCAGCCGGTCATGTTACTAAACGCTTTATAAGTAACAAAAACTTACCTCTACGTTTAAACTCTGGTCCTCTACAGAAACAAAATAAAACAGATGTGTCTTATAGAGGCGTCAAGTTCTTCTTTATCTCCTGGTAAAAACGACTCGTTATACGATGTTTTCCTCGTCAGCCGGTGGTCTGCTGTTGTAGCGTTTGTCGCAGACTAAATACGTAGAAGCATTCGCACGGCTTTCTGGGAAATGAAGTCAATGCGCCGCAAAAACAGTGAAGCGTTATGTGTAGGAGATAATGAGATTCCTTGGTTATAAACAGAGAGCTATACAATTTCAAAACAATACGATTTATTGTCATGAAACAGTTCAATAAGAGGTTCACATTTTGAAGTTTTTATTTCCCCTTGTTTATACATTATCCCTTGAAAACCATTCTTTAAACAATACAGGTTTTAAACCAACATTTAAACAGACTAAACAAATGTACTAGTTGGACCTCGACTGCATGATGGACTGTTATTAGTAGAAAATGGGGTAAAATAACAGATATACAAACAAATGGAGTTATTTACTGATGAAAGGCTTCGATTTTTCATGCTAAGCTACTTTAATGTCATTAAATAAGGTAAAAGAATGACAAGACAGCTAAAAATTCATAGACATTGGAAAATAATGACACATTACAAGACATCGTTCCATACAGATTGGCATATATTAACAAGTAAAATTATACAAAATACTTTTTTTGCACTTAAGACGTTTGGGAAAATATTTTGATTTATTTGTTATGAAGAGATCTTAGACAAGATATAACCTAGATGCATTCTGTCCCAAACAAATTATAGCGTAGTTAATACATGTTAACTGCAGAAAAGCAAATAAATTAACCGATTACATAAGTAAATAAATAATCAAATAAATATTGCATGGAAACTGGCTTTAAATAAATAAATAAAACAATATAATAAATATATAAATTCATAATAATAACATAATAGAAATATTTTTAGAACTAAAAGTATAAAGAAGCATAGCTTGTTTCATTTTTCGTGCAGTCTAAGAATACATCTAAAAGTAAACAGCTCTAAAATGATATTGTATACACTTGTATTATGATATTTGTACAAATGTAAATGAGTATTCTCAAATACAGGAGTCAAGCGATTTCTGTTCCAAACTGCTGCCTACAAGAACAACTGACTGACTGCAATGAAAAACCTTTTTAATAAAGAGAGGACTGGAATCCAAGAGTTTACATAGACAGATGAATGACTAAAGAAAGTGCCTTCCCCGCACATCTGGGGAATAATACAACAAAATGAAGCAGAAAAAGAGAAGGTAAGCTGGTACACAGCAAGACTCCCACTGCATAGCTGTCAAATCTGTTTCAGATTTTACAAAGCTCCTGGCTCCTCTTCTCCTAGCATATGCTGCCTCTTCCAAAGACTTTTGTAGCCGAAGGCCATGAATAAACTCTGTAAATAGTGGCAGGCAGGAGCACAACAACCCCTGTCATACAAAATCACTGTCGCTGGTAAAACCTGGAATGTGTCCAGCTTTTAGAACAGGAGTCTCATTCTTTCAGTTGCCTATTCAATAAAAAAATAGCCTCTGGGTGAATGGCTGGTTGTTGGGGTTAATTCACTGGCCAGTCCAAGAGGGTTCAGCTCTAAAGGTTCCCACGATGACATCACACCAAGTGGGGGTCGTTGGCAGGACTGACAGTGAAGCGCGATGATGTCACTGGGTTGGCCCCCACAGACGACCTTGGTTTGATTGATAAATCATCTTTCCTTTTTGTTTCTTTGCTCTTCATGTTTGGCCCTGATGGAAAGAAAAACAAAATCAAGCACTGTGTGAAGGCCCCGCCACATGTCTCTTGAGTGCATATGTTGAGTTGTACTTTCCCATTTCATTTGACCTCCATTTTGACATTAGGTCATGTTCACAGTAGTAATTTAAAGTAGTAGTATGTTGTATGTTATGTATGTTTCATATAACATAAAACAGACTCCATCATTAGTAATGAGTTGAGATCTTCCTGCTGCTTTAGATTCTGTCATTTTGTTATCTGTGTCCTGATGTGGCATTCCTCCAGCAAAAGGGAGAGCCCACAGTGTTGACTTACATATGATACCATTGGTGTGGTAGTCAGGTGATTAGAACCACGTCATCAGGATTTATGGGACAGCGCAAAATTTAAGTGATAACTTCAAATGTGTTATTCGATATAAAACCTTTACCTTAATCATACAGTGCCAACTAATATCGTGGATGAAACTGGGGAACTATTTACAGTTGATGCTAATGTTATCACTATAATTTAGGTTAATTTATAGTGTCTTTCCTTGTCCCACCCTTTTGGTATTCCACCTTCGTCTCTTTGTCAGTGTGTTCATTGCTCAATTTCTGATTCGGACCTCAGTTCATAGGAAGCTAGAAAGAGTTGCTGCATTATTGAAATTATTACATAATAACAATAACAGAGCTCAGTTAAAAGTAGGGATGTTCTGATCTTGTTTTATTGCTCCAGATCCTCTTGAATCTTTTAATGTTCAGTATCTGCCAAACAAATCCAATCCAACAATTGTTTTTTGTTCATTGTTTCCATCATATTACAGCTGCACAGCATACTGAGGCTCATTAACATATAGTACAATTAATAAAGCACTTCTTATTCAGAATCAGAACTGCAGTCTAAACTAAATACTGAAGTTTAGATGCCCTTTTAAACCAACAGCAGCACCTGAGAGTTCTGGTTCACCTGCAGAAAGTCTGAGTGTCTTAATGTCTGTGCCTGTCTCGTAATTCGTTCATGACTGGGACACATATGTCTTCAATACCACTGACATATACAGAACATTAACATATTAGCACCAAGCTAAATATGAGTTGGAAAATAAACCAATAATCTATATCTATTAATATAATCACACTGAAGCAATACAAGACAGGTTTTAGTTAAAAATAACTCCAAAGGGAACACAGCTTTTTCTTTCAATGCTTTGAAGTTTCAACTCTAAAGGCTACGAAAGATCATGAACACATCTAATTTTGGAGTTTCTGCATTGCTGTAAATGTGCACAGCCCAAAGGAAATTCTGAGCCCAAACTTTCATTATACTGTGAAATGAGGTGATCAGTGTACGAGATGGAGAGAGGAAGTCAAGAGAGCAAATGAAAATGTGTCGGGAAACACAGCTTTGGCTTGCATTGTTGAGCGTGGGATTTATGTCCCTGCTCAGTTCCACATGTCACTGTGTCGTAGGGGATAATTATAGAAGATTATTTCTGGTGGCATATTTGCAGAGGAGATGGTTGAAGTGAGGGTTTTCCATTTCGGTGGGTGGGGATGAGTTAGAGACTGTCAGCTTTTATTACATCATTCTCCGGCTCAAGGTGGGGACAAGGTGGGGAGTGATAATACATAAAAGAAACATATTTCTACATACATGCTAGCTGGGATGTTGCACTTAGTCACAGAAGTGCTTTGTGCTAAACGCTAACATGCTTACACTGACTTAGTTTATCCAATTAGCACAAAACAGATCGTACAGCTGCGGAGGACGGGAATGTCATTGGTTTTGCAGGTATTTAGTCATAAACAAAACTATTGTACACATTTAAATATTGACCTGATGGTGGCGCTAAATGAAAAGTTAGAGAATCACTAAAGTTATTACAATTCATCCACAGATGATCCATCCACAAATGTAAATTACATGGCAGAGACATTTCACTCAAAATTACAAATGTCAACCTCATGGTGGCGCTAAAGGAAAAGTCAGGGGATCACCGAAATCAGTAGGATTCGTCTTATGGGGACCAAGAAGGAAAATGTAAAGCAAATCTATCCAATCGTTATTGATGATTATTTATATTTTTCAGTCTAGACCAAAGTAGTGGACTGATCGACTGACACTTCTTAAGCCATGACTCTAGCTTAAATAAAACGTCACCTCCTCGTTCTGCGTCTCATCCTGAATGTAAGATGTTTACGATCTTACCACGCAAATCCAGCTTGGTGCTCTTGACAGACACAGGGGCTGGACTAGTGGGCGCTGAGGTGCTCAACTCATTGGTTGGAGTTTCCTGTTGTAATAAAACAGAAGAGTCATGCCTCCTTTTGTTATATCTAACATGAACTCTTATAAATCAGTTATTGAAAGTATGGGCAATACCTGATCAAAAAGATAGATTGTGACATCATCAAAGAAGGACACATTTCTTCCTCTGTCCCTCTCTCTGTCCGTGAGTTCCTTGGGTGATTTCAGCAGACTCCTCAGCCCGACACGTTTGTCCACGTCTGTTTCTGTGACAACGATCACTCTCCGGGAGCTTTCATCCTCCTGCTCATCCTCCTCCTCATCGTCAGGGTCGCTTCCTGAGGACAGACCTCTCCGTCGTCCGATCCGATTTCCTATCGCACCGTCCCCAAATCCTCCTTTACCGGTGGGGGTGAGGGGAAGAGTCAGAGCAAGAGGAGGGAGGGCGAGAGACAGACGAGCTAGTTTTGCTGTGAAAATGATAGCACGTGTCAACTTGTATTCATTTATCTCAGTCGTGAATATTAGCAATATGTGGAACATAAAGGTACCTTTCATTGCCAGATTTGCAGCAGGCTGAGGGGTTGTGACCTCAGGCTGTTCAATCACAGTGAGTGGCTCAGCTATAGTGTCATCAGACTCAGTGTGCGGCTCAATGCTGGGGGAACCTTCCTGCTCCTCTTGGCTGCAACAACAACAAAAGAAATAAATAACCCCTTGATACCCCAGATACCCCTTGTGTTGTCTAGGTGCGCAAATAGTTTTGATTTGATTTGTCCAGATTTTGTAATATTCACTGCAGTTTCTGCTGAAACCCCATTATGATGGAGCTTCATGGAATTTCATTTGTGTTGCTCACAGCTTTGAAAAATCACATTTTAAAAGATTAACATCTCTTTCCAGAAACCTGTCCCTGTCACTTTAGATTGTCAACAGATGCTGCTGTCGCAGTGTATTCTGTCAATTATCCAGAGTAACAGGGACACTGTTCCTGAAAAGAGATGTTGAATTTGAATATCTTTTAGATATAAATTTAATTTGGTCTGGGGTGAAGGAGAATAAACATCTCAGAAGCTAGGCAAATAAAAACATCTGCATGGCTAATATACTATATGTATATACTATCTAGAGTTAAGTAAAAAAAATGTGAGTTTTATTTTTTTGTGAATGGGTGAATCAACCCTTTGACATGTTGTTAAGGATGATATTTCTAAGTTCAGCCTTTTTCATACCTTTCATCCTCTTTCTGTTCTTTCACAGTGACCAGCTCACTGCTGTTCACAGTGATTTGTTCCCCCCAGGGTCGCAGCATAACTGTGTCTTTAACAGTCGATCCCCAAAGCACATTTGTTTTCACATTTTCACTGAGGGAGAACTGCAGCCTCTCCTCACACACCTGAAGCAACAAACAAAACAATAAAGAGAGGGTGAATAACCACAGAAAGGTAGTATAAGGAACAGTCTTATAACAAAGAACAAGAAAACATGCTCACCTGCATCATGAGGCCATTCTTTGATGTAATCTTCGACAGAGATCCCTGGTCTTTGACATCAGATGTTGGGCGGTCTGGGGATCTCTGCCCATCATTCCTCTCCTCTCGAGGTGACAGATTGTCCTGGGAATCCAGGATCACATGTGGTGCAGACTTTGCCAGGTTATCAGAGTCATCAGAGATCCGGTCCTCCTTCAAATCCACCCTGCCCCCCGCAGGAGTAGAGGAGCCACATATTTCCTCACCTGTATCGATATTGGCAACACTACTGCCTTTCTGATCAGGTGTTTTCTTCAAAGACTCCAGGAGCTCCAGGTTCCCCAGAAAAAGGTCACCCAAAGAGTCTTCCTCATCCCCAGAGATGCAGCACAGTTGTTCCAGTTTTTCAAAATCCTCCAGGGGCTCCTCATCCAAATCTTTCCACTCAGAAATAAGTAATTCTGGAAGATTGTTTAGGGGACTTTGGGGTGAAGATGGGTTGGCAGATAATGTTTTCTGGAACACATTATTATAATCATCCTGTTTTTCTATGCTGGGTGTAAGATTGCTCTCATCGGCGAGTGTTATATGCACAGAGGGGATATTCAGATTGGCTGAGATCCCTATACTCTGAGTTGTAGCAGGTGGCTCTGAGACACCTGTGATGTATGTTGGGGAAATATACGGCTCTGTCTCAGTGCTAGCAATAAAATCTTCTAGATTAATGTGACTAATAAACTCCTCTTCCTCAATAACAGATGGCGGCGGACTAGGAAAAGAGTCGTCTAAACTCTCCAATTTATCATCTTGCACATCAAGGTCTATGCTTGGTGGAGGACTGGGAAAATCTACTGAGCTGAAACTGTCTACCTGTGGATATGACTGATCTATCTCCTCCTGCACACCAAGGTCACTGGGACAAGACATGGGGTTGGGTGGAAGGGGCATGTCTCTGTATTCATCCTCTATGTTCATAATGCTTACTGTTTCTTCTACGTATTGCCTAGCAACCGGTGATCTTACTTCAGCATCTGAATCTAAGTCTGATTCAACATTTTCCAGGTCTGAAGAGTTCACGTGAGGAGCTTCAGTGATGCAAATAGATATATTTGAGCTTTTATTCTCTGCAGTGTGACTGAAGTCGTTCTCTAAGTTAGAGCCTGTTTCTTTGTCAACATGCTCAGCGGATGTCTGTCCCTCTTTCTGGATGTTGCAGAGCTGATTCTGAGGCCATCTGTTAAAATTTTGATTTCCCTCTGTCTCTGTGGAGTCTAGCAGACCTTCCCTGTCCCTGACTGTATCTGTGCATGTTGAATTATGCTTTTCTCCTTGATCCAAGGTCTCCTGCTCTGGGATTTCTATATTTTCTACTTCGATATCTGAGATTTCTCTTCTCAGGTCTTCGTTAAAACTGCCAATTTCTCTTAGATTCTCAATATTTTCCTCCTGTTGTATGTCTTCCACTTGGGCAGTGTGTTGGTCATCACCATCTTTAGACTCCCACTCTACCTTCATGGCAAGATTACCAGCAAGTCCTTGTGTTTCATCGTTCCAGGTTTCTTCACAGCCCTCCAAGAGAGCTGGGTGAGGTTCACTTCCTGCAAGTTCATCGTTTTCGTCGGTCACCCAAAACTCTTGACCCACAACAAGCCTTTCCCCCACCTCCCAGGCCTTGTTACTGAACCCGGAGAAAAATTCAGATCTCAGTTCAGTGTCTTGGCACCTCCTCTCTGGAGAGGCCCACTGGTCATTTTCATCAGGCCACAAGCGCAAGTCGCTTGACTGTGAAAAACGGTGGCAGTCAAACTCTCCCCTAACCACACCAGATCCTGTATGTTCTTCATCCTCCTCCATGGCGCTCCATAACTCTTTCGTTTTTACATCCAGGCCCTCACAGGAGTCTTTATCCACACTGGAAGCAGAGTCCATCCGACTTGCTGATCCTCTCAGGGGTGACTTTTCCTTCATGGCGTTACTCAGCTCTGCAGCAGCAAGCTGTTTCTCTGTCTCTGTCGTGACCTTCTTGTCCTCGCAGCCATCTGAGCAGCGCAGGTTTCTCAGGCCCAGCTCATTGTGGTCTAAACCAGGCCTCTCTTCCCGTCCGTCAGGCTCTTCAACACCGTCCTCAGCCCAAGAGGGACACGTCAGACCTCTGACTTTATCATGTACGGAATTCCCAACATCACTTGGCTCGACTACTGATGGGGTTTTATCGCTACAAGTTGCATCACTGGTTTGAATGGCGTACAGTTTAGTTAATCTCGACTCTCTGTTGTCAACTTGGGATGGTGTTACAGATTCCACTGTATCACTTCCATATTTGAGGGAGTTCAGTGCAGAAAGATCAGTATCCAGCTCTGCAACACTTGTGTAATCATTGTTGCTGGGCCTTAACAAGCAATCCTTTGACTGGCTGCCAGATACAGACTCGATCAAAATATTTGTTTCAGCAAGGCTCTTGGAATGTAGATTTAAATCATTCTCTGGAGCGTCCTGGTATTTGCAATCTGTTATCTGAGAAATGATGCCATCTGTGAGGTGGTTGTCTATCGGATACCCACCGCTGTGTGCAAGCCCTTTCAGTGGTTCATCATCTAATTCAGAAAACAACTTATCAATTAAGTCAACGCAGTCCTTGGCCTGAGGATCATCATTAAGCAGTGCTGATTTTTTACTCTCGTTTGGGAAAATACCAGAATCGTCTCTATCTGTTGACTCCAGCCCTTTGTTTAGAATATCTTTTTCATCACCTAAATGAGAAATGTCATTTTCTGGAGTATTTTGATGAATAGTATTCATTTCCTCACATCTCTCAATAGTGGTCTTTTCTCCAGTTTCACCTTTGTTATCTGAAATCTGTATAGTATTTCTTAAGGGGCTCTTCTCTCCCATCTCTCCCTCCTCCTCAGTTTTTTCCTCTATGCCCGTCAGTGTCCCCCGATCCCCTCCTCGACCGCTGCTCGGCCTGGAGACAATGAGTCCATCACTGCTCCTCCTGTTCACTCCGTCCCCCTCCAAGTCACTGTCTGAGAAATAGGCAGAGTCTCGATGTGGTGTTTCATTTCCCAGAGCTCGCCACCCACCGTTTCCCACTCCTCCTCCACCGCTCGTCCATGAGTCACTAGGTGTGAGGCAGTCGGCTGAGCTGGAAGTCATAGGTGACAGGACTGAGTCGGTGGGGGTGACGAGCGAGATATCAGAGGATGGGTCCCAGTCTGGAGTGGTTGGAGTGGCAGCAGGAGTGTGTGACTTTTGGGCAATGTGACAGTATTTTTCTTGTCCAGTGTCATTGTGTCGAAGTAAATTTTCTCTTTTCGTTTCTGCAAAACATTCATCATTATTTTGAGAACTCACATTTTTAGAGTTCTCCAAATCACCATCTGCTGTGATGTGTTCAGAGTCGACTGCAGAAACGTTATCAGTGTGGCACTTTTCTTCATCATATGACGTGGTGTCTGCCTTTCCACACGTTTGATCTCGTCTCTCGTCGCTGCTGGCCTGTATGTCTACTTTCGTTATCTCACCATTTCCTATAACAGCAGACTTTTGACTATCTGTTTCATTTGTAATTAGCGAGCTGTTCTCCCGCAGTAGCACAGTGTGGCAGTCTTTAACACCCTCAGTGGACTCAGAAGGAGAGTGCTCTATGACATTTGTTTGCTCTCCTCTGGCAGGTAAGGCAGGGCCATCTGAACACTCCTCCTCTTCTTTCTGACATGCAAGTGTTTGGTTGTGCAGAAGACCATTTTTGGGCATGATTTCTGAAAACACAAACTCGCCAGATTGGCAGTGGTCAGCATTGCTTCCTTGGCTGTCCAGTTTAAGAGGTTGTTTATTTGATCCTATATGAAGGATTGGGATCTCAGGTCTCATAGAAACCTTGATCTCACTCTTTTTAGCTCGCTTGGTCACTTGGGCGTAGATGGCCTCCGTTTGCGCATCATCTTTGCCTTTTGCTCGTATGGCGCTCTCTGACTGAAATCTGATGGTCTGAGCGGAGTTTGGGTCAATGCATATGGACTCGTATTCAGGAGACAGTGGCGTAGGGGAGCAAGATGAGTCTGTTTCCTTTCTGTTTGCGGCAGCATTTTGTCTAGATATGATTTCAGTTAGAAAGGTCTCAGCTGATTGGATCTCCTTCAGGAACTCCTCCCTGGTCATTTCTGTTCTCCGAGGCTCCTTCTCGGTCCCCTGTGGTTCAGACTCCTGCTTCCCGATGGTGATCTCAGAGAGGAGAGAGCGGGATCTACGTATACCCTTTGAATAGGCTTCCTCAGCCTCTGTGTATGAGGGGAGCCCTGGAGCACAGACATAGGGCCGCAATCTGGATCCTGCAGGATAGAGGTATTTTACTTGATCACCTTCTGATCCTCCCTCCAGATCTGTTTCCATCCTTCCTGTGTCTATCTCCGTGAGGAAAAGATCCCTCTGGAATGATTCTTTAGTGACTGTATTGTCTTCTTCAGCTCCAGTCCTGTTGCGTTTCTCTGGCCCCCATGACTGTCCTGCTGACCCCAGCTCTGTGATCAGTGACTGGGAGCGGCGCATCCCTCTGTTGGGCAACACAAAGTTCTCCCATCTCTCACCCTCTCTTGTCTCCTCCTTCACTTCCTCCCATGAAGTTTCTGACTTGGACTCATTAGACTCTGTCACACTGGATATTTCTGTCAGAAACAGATGCATAGGGGATTTCTTGGCAGCAGCCACACGATCTGCCTGAAGTTCAGCATCTTCCTTCCAAATGCTAGGCAGGATGGTGTCAAGGCGTGACTGAGTCCTTTTCATTCCCCTGGAAAAGAGCTCTGCACAGGCTGGGTCTGCATCTTCAGATAGGCTGGAGTGAGTGACAGTAGTCCCACCACTGGGCCTCTCAGGGGACATGAAGGGAGAGTCATCCTCATCTGAGTAGGTGGGACTGGATGAAGACTGTCTGTCAAGCTGGGGGTTTGTGGGCTGAGGGCGGGGTAAGTTGCGATAAATAGGGCGCAATGGGTTTTCTCGACGAATAGGAGAGTCAAAGTCTTTTACACGAGAATAAGAGGTCTCCTTGGAGTTGTGCAATGATGCTGAGTGCCTGGTACCACCTTCTCTGTCAGACAAGTCACAGGATAGTGGGTCTCTATTGGATCTCTGCATCTGCGGCTTACTGTATCTTGAATAAGTGTCAGCTGTGTTGTAGCTGGGGCAGGTTCTTTGTGGTTTGGAGTGAGGAGGGAGAGGTGGCGGACACATTTGAGGAGGCTGGGGGTAAATTGGATGGCTCGATGTGGGAAGGGAGGGTGATAGGGACGGAGATGGGGGTAGAGTCTGTCGGGCCCGGTGGAACCCCAGGTGATCAAAGGAAGAAGGTGGGCAGCTGCTCATAAGATGGGGGTCCGTTTTGATTTTTCCAGTGATGGTGTAGTGAGGCAGTCCTCTGTATCCGAGTGGAGGGGCGGGAAGGGGACGTGAGTGAAGGTGGTTGGCTGATGACAGGGACATGGAGCGAGGCTTGGGAGGAAGGACCGGGGCATGAGAACTCATGGATGATTTTTTATCTGACTCATTGCTCCTTTTAATCTCCTCTTCATCATCATCCCCTAAATCCACTACAGAGAAGTCAGTCACTCTGCTCGAACTGTCTCTGAATTCAGCCACACCTGTGTTGGGCACCTGGAGTTGAACCTCGCTTGATCTGATGGTCTGGAGACCCTTTCCATACTTGTCAGAAGAACAATAAGGGACCCGATCTTTTCCCAGCATTCCACTGCGAATCTCCACCAGCTCCATGTCTCCACGGCAAATCGAGTCTGAACGGAAAGAGGACTGGGTCTTCCCTTTCAGAGTTGGCGACTTGTCCTGGGGTGTGTGCTCCTCTAGTCTGATGTAGTACTCACTGGCGAGGGAGGGGCTGCGGGCGCTTATCACTGGGACTACAGTAGGAGTGTCCAAAGACTGTCTGTGGTTATTGTTCACAGTCGGGATTGGCTGAGGAGGAGGAAGAGGTTTGTAGCCTCGTCTGGCATGAGCCTTCTCCCAGAAATACTCAAAGTTCAAACCTTTGCTAGTTTCAGTGACTGTCAGGATGTCATCCAGTTCAGAAGAGGATGGGGTGATACAGTTCCCCACAGGGTCCAGCAGGGGGTAGGAGTGATCTCTGTCTTCCCTGCCATACTCTCTCTCCCTTTGCCTCTCATTTGCTGCAATCTGAAAGGCAGGTGGACGGAGTAAGTCCCAGCGTCTTTCAAACGACTCCTCGCTCTCCCCTCTCCTTCTTCTGCCCTCCTCATATTCCTCATCCTCTTCATCTTCTTCCCCTACACTTCCCCTCGCCATTCCTCGCTCAGCGGCCAGGAGGGAGGAGAGGAGGAGGAATATCTCTGCTACAGAGGGGCGTTGGGAAGGAGGTAGCCAGCAGGACTGCATGATCTCATACCTGTAGACAGGAGAGAAAAGATTAGAGAGACACAATTACTTTCCATGAATATAATCATCATTTCTACACAATGCACTTAGTAGATGAGTACTGACCAGTAGTCTGCATGGGATAGTTTGAGTCTGGGCTGGGCCAGGGTGATCTGTCTCTCCCTTATGACGAAGGTCAGCACCTCTTCGTCGCTCAGGTGTCTGTGGGGCTGAGAGCCAAACTCAAACAGCTCCCATATAACCACCCCCAATGACCTGGAAATAAACAAGAAGATGTAGAGATGAGAGATTCACAGACCTCTCAGTTTTTTGTTATGTAACCTTGTTTTATACAGAGCTCTGTATAAAGACTGAGAGGCACAATAAGAAGAAAACAGGATAAAAAGATATTCTTTTGGTTATGTTATTAGAGTTGTGATGTAATTATTAGAGGATAAACTTGGTTGGAGAAAGAATGAGATAATAAACAATAATATTCTTAAATCTTTAGCCACCTTTACTTCCGTGACAGCAAAGAGCACTCTTTGTCTACTTGTGTGTTTTGTTCCCAAAATGTTTTCTTGTTGGTTCCCTCAACAAAACGCATTAAAGTGGAGTTTGTAATATTGGAGCCCTGTGAGTTCAGTCCGGCCTTTGTTCTTTCATCACTCCCACTGATATTACTGGGCCTGTCAAGAGGATTGCTGGCAAATTGATGGATTTCTACACTCTGCTTAAGCAAAACGGAGGTTACACGGATCTTTAAAAGGTATGTTGTGGTCTGAATAGTTAGGAAAATATTTCAAAAAAGCTAACTTTGTGTTAGTTCGGCTTGAATTTTTTCTTCAAGATTTTAAAGACCGAAACTACAAACGAGACTCGTCTGACACCGGCGTAATAAGTGAATAAGAAAACCAATGCAATGAGACCAACGGAGACTAGCATAAAAATATATGTACAATATACACTCCTTGGCAACTTTACAAGCTTCACCTGTACAATATAATGATACTAAGTACAACAGCATTAGATATTATAGGTGTACATAATAAAGGGGGGCCAAAGGGTGTAAACCTAAACAGACACCACATACTAGAGCATGATCATAGCATTACCCACATGAACTTTGATGCTCATTCTTTTCAGCAGCACTGCATATGAGCAGCTGTAATAGTGTTAAAACATACCACACATTGCTGGTTTTGGTTTGGTCAGTAACAATGAGAGATCCTCTGTACTCCTCCAGCAACTCAGGAGCAATCCAGCGTAGTGGGATCCACAGCTTGTCTGGAGTTAGGTAATAGTCCTCCTTTACAAAGACATACAACAAAAATTATTTTTATACTGAAGAACACCTTCATTGTGTTATTATTTACAGGATTTACAGTCAAGAATATAATGACAAAACAAATTCTTTGTGGTTCCTAAAATTAATAACATAGGATTTAAAAAATCTGACTGTTGACAAGCATAGATCATGAGCTCATGTTAGGGTTTATTTTTCAGAGAAATACAAGCACAGACCCACGTACCTTATAATGGTTGTGTGAAAGGCCGTAGTCGCCTATCCTAACAGTGAGGTCTGAGGTCAGCAGGCAGTTTCTTAAAGCCAGATCACTGCAGAGAGCAGAACACACCCTCCGAAAATCAGCCACATTCAACAGCGAGACACACTCTATCTGTGTGAGAGATGCATGTGTGTTTAAAGACTTCTGATTACAGACAGAGGTGAAGTCATGACAGACCTGTGGATATAGTTGTTTTCATGGAGATGCAGCAGACCCGAGGTGATCTCAAAAGCCATTCTCTGAAGAGTCAAGAGGTCCCAAGTGGGCAGGTCTGGGGTCATCCCCTCTGACTTGCGCTGGGCTCTCAGGTACCTCTTCAGGTCACCCTATTTGTAGATCACAACAACAATGCAAGCAATGCAGACCTAAGTAGAAGATGACTTAATGCCGGCTCAACCATAAGTGTGTGTGCCAAGTGTTTAAGCCCTTCTCTTAAAACAGAGGTACAACTTGTAGGAAACACCGTATAGGAAATGACAATATTTGCGACTTCTGCTGTAAATATGTCCCTTTTTAGGTGTTTTCCATCACAGAGCCTCAAAAGCGGCAGGGGAATTGGTAATGAGCTGGCAGCCTCAGTATTAGTCATTTGTGTTTCAGGAAGGGCAAGGAAATAAAATGAGGACGATCTAAAAGGATGAAAAATATCCATGAGGAAAGGACAATAGGGGTCTTTATCAAAGAGGATAATAGCACTCTACGAGAACTCCAGTGTTGTTTAGCTTCTCTCTCTGTGTTGCTGTAATTGATCAGCT
Organism: Nannoperca obscura; assembly: GCA_036024295.1. Classification (NCBI taxonomy): domain Eukaryota; kingdom Metazoa; phylum Chordata; class Actinopteri; order Centrarchiformes; family Percichthyidae; genus Nannoperca; species Nannoperca obscura. Next base: position 85,630 of record JAVQJL010011698.1, read on the forward strand.
TGTGTCTTTGTTTGGCCTGAGAGTCCACTCATATGGTTTTCTTAATCAGTCAGTGATTAAGCCAGCTGAGTGAAAAAAAATCAAACCGATTATGCAGATAACAAACTAATGTCAGTAACCCTGGAACATCTCTAATTCTAACAATTTATAATTTCTGCCAATAATATTATAAAGAGATACTCACATAAAATAACAATTAACATTTGACAGACAACTCCAAATATGCCAAATCATCTACACACAAGTTGTAAATGTAAAAATACACAACAATGTGCTATGTTTACCTTAAAATGACACACTACAGTGTTTGCAGTAATGATGTAGTTCTTTTCAAGTCAAGGGCCTTTTTATGTTTATGTTTAACAAAGGGTTTATGTTATTTTGTCTATTTTTGTGTGTTCAATTTCACTTTTGTCCCATATTTGAAAGGTCAGTTTGTACTCACCAGCTGACAGAACTCCATAACCAGGAGGAAGGGGATTGTCTCACTGCACTGCCCCAAACACTGAAGGATGTTGGGATGTTTAAGGCTCCTGAAGAGAAATCAGAGATAGATGGAGATAGTTAAAGACAAATAGTGATACAAGACAATTTACAGTATCTATCTATTTAGATAGATAGATAGATAGATAGATAGATAGATAGATAGATAGATAGATAGATAGATAGATAGATAGATAGATAG
>JAVQJL010011701.1:0-22423 GCA_036024295.1 Nannoperca obscura
TGTGTGTGTGTGTGTGTGTGTGTGTGTGTGTGTGTGTTTGTTACTAGCCAATATAACTAGCCTGGACGTGGCTCTGGGTTTTAGAAGGCACTGGTAAAATATGGAGGCAACTTCTCTGCTTTCTCTGACTCTGATTCAGTGGGTTCTCATTGTTGACAGAAAGCTGCCAACACTTTGGCTATGCTATAAGTGCTGAATGCTGTTCGGCCACCAGACTTGTATGTGTGTCCAGATCAAAAAAACAACAAAAAAAACATGTCTACTCGTCTGACGACTGTCACATCCCACGCCATCCACTGCTGTGGTTAGAGTGTGAGAGAAGCACGTACACGGAGGATCTGCTGTGAAACTCTGATAGCCTTTGGGCGCCGAATAAAGGTCATAGTGAATTAATGATCCTAAGAGACACAATGAGGATCAGCAATGAGGACCACTACGTTTTCTGTAGCTTTGCGTAAGAGTACAGCTGACAGGAATGTTTCTGATTACTGGCAGCAGGGCGAACTTCAGATATCCGATTATTAGGATGGAAAAACAAGAAAGTCTTTCGTGTGTGTTCTGGATCAGATGGGGTGTGGTGATGGTATCAGCTCTGCCAGCAGGCGGGCAAAACAGGGGGGACGAGGTAACGAGCAGTTCCAACCAAATCCTGGAATGTCAGACCTGAGTGAAATAGCTGCTGCACATTGTGTTCTGACTGCCTAACTGCATTTGATAGCAGAGAGAATGATAGGATTAACAATCACTCACACACACCCTCTCTCTCTCTCTCAGATACACTGAAAGATAGAGAGACTGCCCGTCTCTCCACTACCTGCTGTGTACTCTCAATACAGTTGGAACTTTCCGTATTTTTCTCCAGCCCTCCACCACAAAACGTGGAAATTTCCAACAGCCTGATTTTGAGCAGCGAGTTCAGCAGCCAATGGGAAGCCTCAGGAAGACTGAGGAGGGTGAGCGCGCAGGAGGTGCGGTGTGTGGTGCAGAGCAAACCTAACACAATGAGAGGGGACCTTCCATCAAACACTGAGGTCCTCAACTGTGCCAGATTTCAGGTCAGATGGGAACGCTACTGCTCTCAGATTTAAATTACTATAAAGATTCCTTTTGAAAAAGGGCCTCATCGTCCACCACACCAGCGCTCGTCTGGGAGCCGGTGTTAATTGCCCACCCTGCCCTGATCTAAGCAGCGCTGACACAACTGAAAAGCCATTACTGTTACGCCAGCGCAAGAAAGTACAATCACGGTGCAAGGACAAGCTCTCGACACTCTCTAAACTCACTGACAGTTTAACGGCGACTTGGATGACCAGCACAATCACGTGAAAGACAAACCTGTGATAACAGACACATAAAGACCTCGGCTCCAGCGTGATCCGACCAGAGAGAGACAGCAGACACAGAGACAAATACCAGGAGCACTTCCACCTAGAAAGACCTCATTCCCCTTTTATAAAGCTTTTTGTTTTGGTTATCACGTTTTCTTTAGTTTTTTCTTCGTTGTTGCTGTAGTAAAGTCCAAATATTGACAGCTCTCAGTGGGAACGAGGTTTATAGAAAAACACGATGCAGTGAGTCGACAATATTTTCTGTCAGGCTTTCTCCTTTCCCCATTCAGATGGAGAGAGAGTTCCGAAGGGGGGCTGGAGGTCTAAGACACAGAGAGCACTGATGGTAGATTAGTGTGATTTTTGGGGCTATAAAAATAAGAAAATTAAAAAACCCAGAAAGAAAAAACCTGGCAAAACAAAATACTAGCAAAGCTTCTGATGAAAAATATTACAAATATGAATATTTACAAAAACATCAAAATGTCATATATTATATATAAAATATTAGTAAATAAATACCAATATTCCATATATACTATATATATTATATATATTTATATATTTATATACCCACTAAAATATATCAAAGCAGCAGCTATTGGTCAGTCTGAGGAACTCTTTTGTCCAATTCTTAACTGTTTAAATATCCTTCAGCCATATAGTGAGGACACAGAAATAAAACTGAGAAAGAAAAGAAGAAAAGAGAAGAGAAAATAACAATAAAAGCAAATAAATTAAAACTATTCACCAAACACCAAATGAATCTGTGTGTAGTTTGGAATTCTGCAGAACCAAGAAAAAAAACAAAAAGAAAACATTCCTCTAGGAAAAGATGTTTGTTCTAGGATCAAGTCTTTGCAAGTCATCCCACCGTTCCAAACTGATTAAGTCATTGTTCAAAAGGAAATTAGTATAATCGCTGATAGACACTTCTCTTTGTTTATAGGCCACATACAAAAAGGCCACTATCTGAGTAACAAGATTTCATTCGGAGAGAAAAAAAACAAAAACAAAGCACAGAAATGTAGAAATGCAGATTGGTGGGGAGAAAAGGAGGGACAAGTCTTGAGTAGGTTGAGAATAGAATAGAATAGAATAAGCAGCCTTCTTGGTTGTCTAAGGTTTGTTGTGTTCACAGTTTTTTTTTTCCCGTTTCCATCACAAGGAGTCCTGGAAACATGGCAATAGTGAAAAACAATAGATAGGTAATATGTTAATCAAAAGTCAGATGTGTTGTGGAGGAAGTTAAAAAAGTGTTACACCACGTTTGCATCCCTTGCTTGCCTGTGTTCGGCAGCCACGAGGAAGAAAATAAAAAGTCCTGAGATCTGTGTCTTTTTTTTTGAAGGGCTTCTCCAAGAATAAAAAAAATCATTAGAAAATGATGAGAGGAACATTAAGGATACAGGAAAAAAATGAACTGGAAGAGAAGGAAGGATGGGAAGGGAAAGGGTAGGCGACAGGTTAAACGGGTTCTTTTAGGAAACAGGAAATGTTAGGAAGGGCTGGATCTGGGCAACGATAAGATTCGTCCGTTTTTCTTGCCACCGTTCATGTGTGTGTAGGGGACGTGCTCCTCATAGTTCCCCCTGAGGGCCACCGAGGGCCCGCTGTCCCTGCCTAAGCTCTCCTCTCTTTGGGAGTATGACGACGGGTCCAGGGGGATGCTCTCCATGTTTTCCAGGTCCAGGTCGAACTCCTCTGTCTCGGGGACTTTGTTCTCCTCGCTGTAGAAGAAGGAGACGTCCTGGAAAGACGGGTGCAGGTCCTCCCTCAGCATCTCGATGATCTCATGGAACATCGGCCGCATCTTGGGGTTGTACTGCCAACACATCTGCATTAGGCTGTGCCTGGACAGGGGTTAAATAGATACAAAGCTTTAACCCTTAAATGCATACTCTTTATCTACTATATATATATATATATATACATATATATACTGTCTAATTCATTAATTTCATTCAATTAAACACTCAACTCAACTCTCAAACAATTTAGTGGCTGTGATTAAAAGGTTAACCTTAAAAGGTTTGTAGAAATCAAATTTCCTCCTGTGTCAATGTGCTTTTAAACTATTATATTATACCATTTCAATTATTATAATAGTGTCCCCGAAAAAAATAAATGTATGGAAGTCATCAAGAGGATACTTTCCATCTGAGATATAGTTAAAGGATCAGGGCAAAACTTTTGTATATTCACTCACATCCTCTCGAGGCAGTTCTCTGGCCGGTCCAGGTATCCTCCGTCCATGACAAACTTTAGAACCTGTTCATTGGATAAACCCTGATAAGGCTGCTCTGCTAGCGTATTGATTTCCCACAGCACAACGCCAAATGACCTGCAGACACACATACAAACAAACACACGTGATCAAATGCACCAGCGATGTCACCAGGATTGCATAGATAGATGCGCAGCAGCTGCCAAAGTGTGACTTACCAGCAGTCAGAGTGGGCAGTGAAGACTCCGTCCTTCAGAGACTCTGGAGCCATCCACCTGACAGGAAGCAGGCCCTTCCCTCCTTTACGGTAGTAGTCGGTCTCATAGATGTCTCGGGTCATACCAAAGTCTACGAGAGAGAGAGAGAGAGAGAGAGAGAGAGAGAGAGAGAGAGAGAGAGAGAGAGAGAGAGAGAGAGACATCTTGCCATTAATAAATGCAGCCTGTGACAGCTGATGCAATGTAACCACAACAAACTAGCTTATATGAACTGGAATTGCAATATGAACAACAAGCTTCAGCACCTCCAATCTTGACGGTGAAGTCCTCTGCCACCATGCAGTTCCTGGCTGCCAGGTCTCTGTGGACAAACTTCTTGGCATTGAGGTAGGCCATGCCGTCTGCAATTTCTGCAGCCATCTGGATCATCTCCTTCAGCGTAGGTGGTGAACGGCCGGTTGGGTTGTTCTACAAAAACACACGCACATACAGTTATAAGGTCAGTCATGTAAGTCAGTCAGTGAAGTGTGGAAATACCGGAACTAAGCCTCCTGTAGGTGTAATGATTGCCTCCGCTCAGGCAGAGTTTTTTGAAATGCGGAGATGACACATACCTCAGAGTCAGGCCTAAGACCACGCAGGTAGCTCTTCAGGTCACCATGGGTCATCAGCTCCATCACTACCAGGGTGGGCTGACCTTTGGACACGACGCCTAACAGGCGTACCTACATCGAGAAAAATAAAGAAAAACGCATGTGAACCAAATAATGTTTATCCTTACACGGACTGACTAGAAACACTAACAGCATTTTTAGAGTAAAATTCAAGCACTCTCAAGGCACCTAAACCAAAAATTCCCAGATTTTTCCCAGAATTGTTACTATGTTTTTTTCAAACTTTCAAGACTTTGTACGAAACCTGTTAATAACAATCTGTCATAAACATTTTAATATATATACATTTAAAATATAATTTATATTTTATATATAAAGACTGTGTCCAAACAAATGACTACATTTCCCACACTATTGAGCATCAAATGTGGATGTTAACACCATTAAAGGATTAAGTTGGAATTTAACCTGAGGCATTTTAACATGTTGCCACTATGTCAATTCTCTCTTCATGTGTGGGCAATTAATAAAAACCAACCCATACAACATATCAACATGATCTTTACAGCTGACAGCACAACATATGGCAATGTAATTGGTGCTCAGTATCTGTTTAATAAAATAGTAATGGTAGGCACAATTGCTTACCAAGTGTGAACATTTGTTTTTGGAGTCAAACTGTGTGTCAATATGGCAGCATCAACACAACAAGCGAGTCATGGTTCTATGAGTCATACATGTTCATGCTAGTTTGACAAAATTATAGAAAGCTGTAATATACTGTAATTCACAAGTATATGGATCGCTGCCCCAGCGTCCCTGTTGAAACGGTTAGAAAAGCGTGTTGGGGGATCGTACCACGTGGTGACAGCTGAAAGCTTTCATGACAGAGGCTTCATTGAGGAACTCGATCCTCTCGCGCAGGCTGGCCGATTCATTGACTGTTTTGACAGCTACGCGCGTGTCCGGGTCTCCTTTGATGATGTCCTTGGCAATTCCCTCGTACACCATGCCAAAGGAGCCCTGACCCAGCTCTCTGAGCACCGTGATCTTCTCCCGGGGCACCTCCCACTCATCAGGAACGTACACTGTACAAAACAGACAATTTTGATTAAGTGATTAACAATTCACAAATCATCATGAAGCGGCATTTATCTTTTTAGATACAGCTACAGTTATTTCACACTGGCTAACTTCCAAAGATGTCCAGTGAAAGCACAATGTGTTGTTCTTCCTCAACTTGGCAGTTTTGTTCTGATGCTATTCTTACCATCGTTTGCGCTGAGGTACTCAGGGTTTGAGGAGGCGATAAGAGGTCCTGTCGGGCCTTCTGTTTGCCTGTAACACAACCACAGAAAGCATCTGAACTTTCTGCTGTATGTCAAGACCTCCTTTGTTTGTCCTGTCACATACTCCTGATACAGGTTTCTAGACTAAATAAGCACCATTCCCGCTTTGATGTCATGTACTCGAATTGTGTATCCAGCAGGGCGGATCATCCTGATAGGCAGCATGCCAGTCAAAGCTCTTACCTCTTCTTGAAGATCACAAAGGCTCCACCTCCCACGAGCAGCAGCAGGATGAAGCAGATGACTGGACCAATCACAATCCAAATCAAACCTGGATCCGCTGTAATAAACAGACGAGTTAATGGTCAGTTCACTTGAAGATTGCAGAGTATGAAAGAAAGATGTGTATTAAGTAACGATAAATGTGTAAAACAACAATAACAACGCTGAAATAAGCCTTGGTTATTGCACATTACACATTTTTCCTGAACAAATATGGAAGAAAAGACTCTAACATGCATAGGGTCAATGGCAACAATGTAAGCAGTTTATGAACTTCGAGTAAATAATACATGACTGTAATACATGTGAGTTCAGTTAAGTCAGACAGACATATAGCCTCCAGCCTTACGGTTGGGCATGAAGAAGTAAGTGGTTTCTGTAAAGGAGCCATTTCCTGCCAGAGAGGTGGCGCGGACCCTCACGCTGTAGTTTCCAGGTTGCACAAGTGAAAGCTTGGTGCCACCTGACTTGAGGTAGGCTGGCCGTGACACGCAAGCTGTGTGAACCTGGAAGAAACAAACACAAAAACAAAACACTTCAGCATGTGAGATCACAAGGAATAACAAGTGTTATCATTTAATTAGTTATATATTAATAATATTAGGGAGAAAAGACTATTCTGAAGTTTGCTTTACCCAAATCACAAACTATTTTCTACCAAAGAGAGAGAGATAATTAATAATAATTAATAATAATAATAATAATACTTTCAAGTTAAATCAATGTAATTCCATTCAGCAGTTAGGCCGGTTATTTATTTAAAATAGTGGTGATGGTTCTATCATAATCTGAATGTCACACATCCTCAGTTAGGATTGTATTTATATTTACATTGCACTCACTTTGCACAGCTCTTCTTTTTATTATTATTGTACATTTTCTATTTAGTGGTTTTATTAAATTTTTTTCTGTATATATCTATGCTCTTGTTGGCACCCACGCACCAAAACAAATTCCTTGTATGTGTAAACCTACTTGGCACATAAATCTGATTCGGATTGAGATTTTGAAAATAAATAAATAAATGTCCTTTTTTTTTTGATCTGACTACATCACATTGGAAAGCATGACACAAATTGTGCATTGTCGAACTGGGTTTACTACAATAAAAATTGTATACAAACATAATATAAATATTATATATATATAATTTAAAAAGTGGAAACATTGTGAAAGACAATGTTACAGCTGTGAAAATGCCGGAGCATACATAAAATGAAACATATTTCCATTAGTCTGTTGCCCCGGTGCATGCTGGGAGGTATCCCTTAAGGATGCTACAATATAAATATAAACTAATTTGAGATTGACTACAATATGGATTTTTCTGTTTGTTGGGATAACAAAATATACACTGAATGAACAACAGCACTGCTGTTGCTTTTTCAGTGCACGTGCTTCTGAAATGGTTTACACATCTTTGAGATAAAATATTTTAGTTGGCAGATATCAAAGGAGAAAACCTGCTAAACTGTGTTTGAATATTCACAACTTTTAGCATAGTCAGTCAGTCGCAGGTCTGCCTTAAAAAATACATTCAGTCTTGCCATATGCCACCGGTCTGCAATAAACCAAATAATTAGTCTGAATCTCTAACGTTCTTTAAACATAATTTCAAATGAATGCAGATCAGGTTGTTTCAGCTACAGGGTGTGTTAGTGAGTTTTCAGTGCAGTGCAGTGGAGATGTCGTCTGAGATGCCAGTCCATCCCTGCCACTGCATTCTAGTCTTCCTTCCTGCCTCTGTCACTATGGTAACAGAGCTGCTACTGGCTCCTTGGGTCAGGCAGTGCAGCAATGAATAGCAATGAGAGATGAATTCACACATTTACAGCAAGTAAACAACAACAACACACGCACACTTACACGCTCACACTGCCACAGACAGACAAGCACCTATGCGCACAAGCACACAGAAACAATAATATGCAAACACAGGCAGCAGAAAATGTCAACACACACAGCGGTAGCATTGGGACTTTGTAAACAAATAGTTCTTTTGTTCCTCTTTCCATATAAGGAACAGACAGAATTTAAGTGTATACAGCAAACCCTTCCTCTCCTGCCTGTTTCCGCTCCTCAGAGTCTACGCAGATCACTCCCTGTTCTCTCTGCATTTTTTCTCAGCTTCAGCCATGTTTTCTTGTGCACCTGTCTGCCCTTTAAGCCGCTTGTTTCTCCTTTCTACAGAGTACATCAAGATCATTTCTGATGGCTCTTTCCCCTCCCTCACCTCTGTGCCCTTCAGTTTACAAAGCAAAAGAATTATGATCCCTCCTTCCTCTGACTTCATCCTGTATTCTCACTCTCTAAAAGTTCAGCCGTGGTTGTTACTCACCTCTGAGTCTCCAACCTTCTTGTAGAACACCTCATACAGGATGATGAGGCCATTAGGGGAGCGGGGTGCATTCCATTTAATCAACACGTAGGGAGGCTCAGCTGTCACTATCTCATGGGTCACGGGGCCTGGGATGTGGTCTGCTTTCTCTGTAGGGGCCAGACATAAAGAAAAACACTTAACACACATGCAGTCTAATGCTCTGCATTCCCACATTGTTCTTCTGCCTCTAGAAACTGTTTGGGGAAACTGATATTCTATAAATATTCAAAAAAAAAAGTTTTACTTTTTGAGTTTATTCTGATCACCTATGTCTTTTGGTAATGCTAAATGTGTAGGAAAATATCAGTGTGTGTTTGTGTGAGTCTGTCAAAAGCATACGTACAAAAACGCAACATTATAGCCTTCATTAAGGTACAATTTATTGGAGGACTGTTGTATTTGACTGTATTAGTTTTAGCTTCTGTGTATGTGTATAATAAACTGGGAACTATGGGTCTATATACAGTAAGTGTGAGATTTGTATTTGTTCTTACCCTCTGGCATAGTTCGAGCACTGACATAAGTAGCCATGCTGCAGTATTTGAGGTCTGTCAGATTGTTGCAGGCCATGATCTCGATCTTATAACTGGTAAAGTGGTGGAGGTTGGAGATGACTGTTGACTCCTTTGAAAACACCTTCAGCTCCACCTGAGCAGAAAATGATTATTCCAAAAGCGACAGTGACTTATGGTTACCCCCAAATCATATGATATACAAAACAATTCAACAAACAAAGTTGGAAAGGCCAATTTTTCTCACACCACAGTCATGTAAAAGTTTATGTTTACTCAAGCACAATATGAAAAACGACTGGAGTATATCATCTTTCTCTGCCATTCTGAGGCTAAACTGAACAGGAAAATGCTCTTCCTTTGCTAATATGATTTCAGAGAAAAACTAAAATATGCCATGTGCATTAAATGATACTGTAAGTAAATTAGAGGCTAACATGTTTAATTGCATTAAATATTTACATTTACATTTAGCAGACGCTTTTATCCAAAGCGATTTCCAAATAAGAACATTAAATATCATGGATTAAGCCAAAATTAAAAGGAATTAAGAGATTTGGTAATTACAGAGGACAGTTTTTACATTCACTTCTGCTGATTTTGGGCAACTTGTAAAGGGAATCATTATTCATCTTCTTATTTTACATGTGCTTCTTATAAATGGAAATCTAGGGTGGCGAACAGTTAACTATCAGCACATGAGAATGACGTACAAAACATAATCAGTATGGTATACAAAATATAAAGTGCTTCATACCTTGGATCTTTCGTCCTCGTCTTCAGGGGTGGCTGTGGTGGAGCCGAATTGCACCCCGGGGTCTGTGGTGAGGAAGAAAGAGGTTTGGGTGGCGTTGGCTACATCCACTGAGCGTCGCCGACGAGATGATCTGGAGAAATAGAGCAACAGGTGAAGCAGTTAGCACGAGTTAGGTAAAATGCAACTGGAAACCTGGAGAGAGCAAAGAGACTCTGAACACAGTCCTCTTACATGAAGAACTCTCAGGCAAGCCAGTAATAATTTTATCACATTTTGTGTGACCCTGGCAATTGGCAGATGGAGCAGTAGTGTGGAGGAGGCCAGTGAGCGCCTCTGCTCACACTAACCTTTACAGTGTAGAGCAAGCTGGACTGCATGACATTTATCCCCAAATACCCCCTACAGCCCTGATGAAAGAGCAACCAACCCTCACCACTGGGTGGTGCCAATGAGAAAGTCCACTTTTCTCTAAGTGGTTCTGAGAACCCACCACAAAGACCATGAACTTAAACCAATTAAGACACAGAAGACCTGCAGTGCACATAAGTGTAAGGCCAGGTAGAATCACGGTCTATGATTTGAAAAACAATTTTCCTTCCTTCCAAAATAAACACCATTAAGTGTCCTTGAGGAGTGCACTTTACCCCAAAGCTGCTGCAGTGAAGCCTCTCCTTCACTGTACAGGGAAGTGTAGGACTGAGTTAATGTTGAACCAATACTTGCTTGTTCAGGAGAAACGAACGAAGCTTCCTGTGTCCCTTTGCGTGATGGAAAAAGAGGGCACCAGGAGTTCTTTGTGTACTTCAGAGTATGGAGCTAACCTTGGCCAATTCAACAGCATGGGTTCAAAATGCAGCTGGAGTGTGTGTGAGTTTGAGTGTTTGTGTGTGTTCAAATGGCAGTCTGCATGACTGCACCCCTGACTGGCATGAATGATAATGGGCACAGTAATCACTCCCCAAAGGAAGAGGAGGGAGAGACTGTGGGTGTGTGTGTCAGGGGAGACGGTAGGGGCGACAAGCAGCACCTCCCACCCTAAGCCCCCTGCAGTTGTGCCCTGTACAAAAACAAGGGTCTGCATAAACTACACACAGACACACACACACACACACACACACACACACACACACACATATACGGGGATGGACAAGACATAGTTGGCACGGAGCCATTATGAGACGCACATCATGGTGACTGAGACAAAAGAGGAGTGATGTACTCTAGCTGGATAGAGGGGCTCCAGTGTTGCTGTTGCAACGCCACAAAGTGCACATAAGAAAGCAGGAAGGTCCTCTTGGTGCTACGCTTTGTGTAAAGCTAAATACATTTAAAAGTTCAATCACTTGCCGACCCCGCGACCCCCATAACTGTGAATATGTCACTGTTACAATTATAAAATGAGAAAAATAATTAAAACTTATAACTGTTGAAACACATTTGTTGTGGGTTTTTTTTAAACATTTAATTGCAATCCCGGATGTGTACCTGCTCTCAAAGACTTCATTATGGAGGTAGTTCTCGAAGGTCTTGCGGTACTCTATCTCCTCCTGCTCTTTCTTTAGCTGGTTGTCTGTCTTGGGGCAGGCGCAGCACCTGCCCCCTGAGGTGGGCTCATCGGTGTGGTTCCACTTCTGCTCGTCTTCTGTGTCCAGGTGGGTCGGAGTGCGAGACGGCAGCTTCATTCCTGGGGAGGAGAAACAGGTGTGAGGGGAAGCCAGACAAACAGATGTGCACTCAGCATCAGCTCACTGATTAGTTTCCAAACAGTCGCCTGGATACTAACCTTGTAGGCAGTAGTCAAACTTATAGAGGTCGCTGTCCTCGTGCTGCTTGCGACAGATGACCCGGTAGTGGGTGATGTTGCCATTGGGATTGGCGGGAGGCTTCCACTTCAGGATGATCTGAGAGGAGGAGTTGGAGGAAGAGATGGGGTCCAGAGGCACAGAGGGCTCTGAGGTGGGTGGAGGAAGAAATCGAGAAATGAGTCAGGACTGGATTATTACTGATTGACCTTAGGTCGCGGTCAGACCGACTTTAGCCTTATGTGAAGAAACGCAGCCCTTCACTCATTTGAATGGAGCCAGACTGCAACGCTATGTCATCCAGCAAGGCGCTGTGAATGCCTCTGTGATTTTTCATAAGAGTATTATAAACCTCTGTGCAGTGTTTTTGTGTCTGATAAGCCTTCAAATTCATGGATCAATTACTCTAACTGGACTTCCTGTCTGTTTTCCTGATTATCTGAACTGCTTTAAGTGTATTTTCTGAAACCCTGTTCTCTACACATGAAGCAAAACCATAACATCAATTTATAGAGTGCAGCACAACACCTGCAGTAGGCCTTAATTACATTTATTAATCACTTGATCAGTTAATCAAAGGGAACTTTCCTGTTACCAGTGCAGGAAGGTAACCTGTGGATGTTTTGACTGCCCACTATTGAGCAATGATTTGATTGGGTCACCGTTTTGTTTGCACATTTACGTGCATGTGTGTAGAGGTAATGGGATTCAAATTAACTAGGAAGGGCTTTACTGTGTTTCGCTGATTGACAGCTGGTGGCGATAACAAGCCCAAAAACATGTTGATGCTCAGGAAAACTGCTATCAAGCAAACATAGATGAAAAACAATGCAGAGTTGATAATGTACAAATTATTTATGGAGAAGGAAATGCATTTGCCATGCCTCAAGGATAAACACAATATTTGGGTGAGAAAGACAAAATGTAAACAAAACTGTGTTTGTTTACAAGAAATCTCCACAGGATACCTTCAAGCTAAAATAATTGTGATTATGTATATAATTTCTTTATCATCCATTGTCATATATTCTCTACAGTTATCAAATATCCATAACAAAGTGCAAAGTCTCTAAACACACATTTTCCTAACTTGTGTGTTTTTTTTAAAAGTAACTCACTGGAGGCATTGGTGCGGACATAGATGATCTCGCTCTTGGCTCCATGAACCTGGTGCTCGTCAGATGCAGACAGTTGAGTTTTGACCATAATGGCGTACTGGGTCCAGGGCTTCAATGGTCGGATCAGGTGCCCCGGATCATCCGCCTTCTTGCCTTCCGTCGAACGGGATGGGGGATCAACGTCTGCTATCGCCCAGCTGTTAGAGCCACACGCGTCCTGCCCATCAAACTCTGTCACATTCTTATATGGCCTGGAGCAGACGGAAAGAAAGAGATCGGAAATAATGGATCAGCAGGTACAAATTAACTGTGCGTAGCATCAATGGAGCTCATTTAGCAAAGCAAGGCAATACATTTATATAGCACATTTTGATGAAGGTAAAGGTTTGGTACATCTCAATATGCTTTATATTAAAGTGCATATAACAACAAGGGACACAAGACTATAATAAATATAATAAAATATAATAAAACATTCAATGAATTTTGAGGTTGATTCTGCATTGCACTGGCAGCCAATGAAATGATTTAAGTACCCTAGTAATGTGTTGGTTTTTGTGTACTAATTGTGACTAACAGCTATAATCTTATTTTGTAATCAGCTTTGGTATGTTTTGTGCCATCGTGCAGAAAAATACCATGATTTCTGTCGGATACTTACGCTTCTTTGTAGAGAACCATAAAGCCCAGCAGGTCTCTAAAGTCTAAAGGCCAAAAAGGCTCCCACTTCAGCATAATCATATTTGATGTGGTCTTGATCACTGTGAATTTCAGCAGCTTGGTCTCACCTAAGGAATGAAACAGGCGATGCTCAGCAGGTAAAAGAGGAAATTAAGAGTAGAACAGGCAATCGTCCCATAAAATCAAACTAAGGTTTAGCATTTCTGCACATATGTTCTCTGCATGTTTTCACAAAATGAAGCTTAGACTTGCAAACAGCACATCACATAGTCAGGATATCCAGAGGAGTTTCATCCTTGATCTGATTTGAGTCCTGTTGAGTACCTGCTGATTTTAAGTCCAAACTAATATTTGTATTTTTCTGAAATAAACGTGTTTAGCTTAAAGACCTAAATAAATGAATGAAACCAAACTGATCTAGATATGTTTGACAGCTGAAACATTCTGCACACAAAAACAACAATCCAGAACATATTTAAATAAATGTAATAAGTAAGGTGGAGAACATCAAACGACAATCTCAAATATGACATTCTGATTATCTTACAGGAGGCTTGGTCCCCGTTGGTGCGTACAGCGATGTCATTCTTTTGGTTGCGCTCCTTGGTTCCCGTTACCTCCTCCATCTTTTTGATTTCAGACATGCAAAGTTTGGAGTTGTAGTGGAAGAACGTACGGCCACGCTCAATGGTCAGGTTGTGCTTGGACCAGTCCCACAGCTCACGCAGGTTCTGGTTGTCCAGCGCATAGAAGGCATGGATACTAATAGAGACAAAAGGAAGACCGATAAAGAAGTGAAACAGTGTAAGATGTTTATTTAAATGTATATGCCTGGAGGAGAGGAGATGAAAGAAGAGAGAGAAGACTTACTCTCCCTCAAGATGCTCCCCCCTAATGATGCGCAGTTTACGGAGGAAAGAGAGGGAGACCAGGGCATAAGCTCTGCGAACAGTCAGGTAGCCTGTGATCTCCTCAATCTGGCCCAAGCTAGCATCCAACTCCGCTGCAATGTTATCTGCAAGGTGACAGACATTTGGTCATATAGATGTATATATACATATATAGCTTAGCATAGATATAGCCACTAGGTGATGGCAGAAGACAGACAAATGATCATTTGAATGAACAGGTGGATGGACAAACTGTATGTCCAAATGAAGAAAGAAACACAGACTGAGAAATCTGAGTGATGGAGGGATAAGGAGACAGACGTATAGTGTGAGAACCAGAGGCTCTACAGGAGGCCCAGCAGGTGGTGAGGTGCATTAGTACTCACTCCCTCCTCGAATCTTGATGATCATGTTGCCATGGAGAACAGTGCAGCCTCTTAATGCCTGGGCTGAAGTTACTGAGTCAATCGTCTTATTTCCCACACACAGTTTGGGACACGGGCCTTCACATCGCGAACAGGTCAACCTAAACAGAGAGAGAGGACCATCAACATCCTAATGAATGAGGTGAGGACGTGTGTGTTGAGCAAAAAAACAAAAAAAAAACCCACAACTTGAGCGTCAATGTATCATTTAATGTAGTAATTGCTGGCTGATACAGTGGACAAATGAAACTTATTGACGCAGATCAATACAGACAAGCAAGAACATATATATGTAAAGCTCACAAGAGCTATCTGTACTCCAAACCGTTTCTAACACGTGTCAGGACGCCTGGAGACGTCACAGTAACATTGTAGAGGAATGCCTTAAGTTAACAAACTAGTTTTTCAGAGAAGAGATCAAAAAATACCACGACTGTTTCAGTGTGCAGATATCAAAATGGAATGAAGGAGGACTGAATGGTATGAGGCAGGAATGCTCGGTGACGCACTGGAGTAGTGTGGGTTGGGACCGCGGATGACACGGCATTATCAAACAACAAGGCTTAATCTGTCCTGTTGAATTGAACTGATATGCATTTTTCTACTCACTGGAATCTATTCTGATTTACTACGCAGGCAGCTTCATAATGTGATATATCCCATAATGAATGCATAGTATTTTTAGGAGTGGAATTGGCACTGGGGGATAGAGGAGAGAGATTTCTCCTCCTTTGCTTCAATTACTTCGGTCGCACATACAACACACTCACACTCGTGCACGCACGCACGAATGCACAATTACAGACAACAAAAACATGACTGAAACACCAGCTGCAGTTCCCAAAAGGCATTCCTCTGTCTTTCTCCATCTCTCTAGGCTCTATGAGCATCCTCTCTCTGCAAACATGCGCATGTGCACGTAATCACACACACACACAAACACACGTACGTACACTGAGCTACGAGGCCTTAATAGTGTTGCCTTTCAGGAAATTCATTCACAAAAGACAGGCCTTGTCTAGCGAGCTGCTGGGTACACGCCACACAGAGAAAAGGGTCCTGACGCTGTCTTCACAAATGAGCACTTTTTGGCGGGGAAGCCCTCTTAAAAGAACATAATCCCTCTCGTTAATTCAACTTCCAGCCTCAACATCGCTAACCAAAAAAATCTGCCTTAGACATAAACTATGCATAAAAGTTAATGCAGTTCTTTGGTTGGTCTGCAACTAAAATATCAACATATTATCACTGAATGATAGCTTCCCCCACCCACCAATGTTTTTTAAGGGGGCTGGCTCTGATGCTGTGCAACATAAAGAAGGAACTTGGGTCAAAATCTACTATCTAAGAACACATCCACAAATCAGAGGAAGGCAGGGGATAACACAGGTTTCACTAGAATGGATTTAGAAGCAGCCCAATGAGGCTTTCAAAATTCAAAGCAGAGGAGACAACGACATCAAACAGCAGTCTCAACAGGCACCCTTTTAAAGCAGCCCCTGTGCCCAGGGAACAGCTAACAAAAGGATACTGTTGTTCAGTGTGGGGACCACGCAAGTTCTGCATGAACTACCATTTGTAAGCTCACCCTGTTCTATGTTTATGCAACTCTTATTATAATCCCCGTCTCCAGGAAGCACACACATACACATACAAGTACACACAGTATTACCCAAATTGTGCCCCAACTTTCCCCCCCAAACAGCCAGGTCGTGCTATAGACGCTATTCACCGAAACACTGAATCCCAGGGGTGCTTTTTTGGTCCTTGTCTGGCTTTTCTGATCCACCCTGAGAGAGCCTGTATGACCTATTACACACTTGGCTTCTCCTAGTTTCCATCTTATTAAGCTCTTAATAACTGACACCCAGTGAGAGGAAAAATAATTGTTACTGACTTCTGAATGAGTGGAAACACTGTAATGATCTCTCCAAAACAGTGAGAAAAAAAACCTAAAAGGATATTTTGTGTGTCTCTCTCTCTCTCTCCCACATGGAAAATCGTATATTCAGCTTCTCAAAAGTAATGCTCTAGTTGCAGTGTAGAAAGAGAGAATGTTTTGGGCCGTTGTACTGAAAAACACAGACACACAGGCAGACAGGCTGGGTCCAACAGCAGCTCTTAAAGGGACAGTGTTTATCTGTCCAGCTGAACTCCGTGACTCGGGCTCCAGGGTCTGCTAAAACCATCTAGAACAGAGGCCGCAGCTGACGCTCGGGTTTGGTTTTGGGCCCAGGTCTGGTGAACCAGACCAAGTGCACGCACACACAAATACACACATACTGCTGTACTACTGTGCTGTCCCAACATCCAGGAAAGATGGACTCTTGTTAGTTCGGATATTAGTGATGTTAGTGACACAGCTATCTGTCTGGAGAGTCAGAGGAAAACACAGAGGAAAACACATCCAAATGAAGGATACAACGTACATGTAAAAAGATTTTTTTTATCATGAAATAATTCCCAAACCTCTAAAACTGATCACCTGACTGTTTCTGTGTGAGTACAATGAGAGTTTTGATGTTATTGTGACATCTGGTTCCTCAAAATGTTTTAGTCTTTGTTGTATGCATACTAATAACTTTACATACTAAATATCCAGACTAACATTACAGATGCTCACATTTGCACAATATTATTGAAGGATGACAAAGGGAGGCAGGATTTTACTAATTAACAGTTTAATGGCATCATAGAAAAAACATGATGCAAACCTTTGGGTCACCATTTCCCCTACTCTGGAACATCCCTACTCTTTGTCAATCTTCATTGGTGTGTGCGCAATTGTGTGTACGCATATGTACAACGTTTTTCTGCCTGACTGTCCAGGCGTGTGTGTGTGTGTGTGTCTGTCTGTCTGGGTCTAGGTTTGATGACGCTTGTTCTTGCTATAACCAAACCACAGCAGACACACAGAGTCCCTGATGTTGCAATTGCAACAGAATCCCAATGAAAAATAAGTCATGTTTATCACGTAATGTGTGCACGTCTACACGTAAAGATTATAGATTATATTTTGGCATTTTATACCTTCATTAGACATCGACAGTGAAGAGGCAGACAGGCAATGAGGGAGAGAGAGAAAGGGGTATGGCATGCAACAAATGTCACGACCATGTAGTCATGTGGCATGCGCTGTAAACATTTGGCTGTGACTTAAAGTAGTGTTCTTTTCTGTCTAAGCACCTGATAATCCCTGCAGGCTGGTAGCATGCAAGGGAAAGTCCATCTCTCTCTTACACACACACACAAAAGATACACATGGAGAAAGTCCTGTTGGGTTGAAATGTCCTTACCATTTCCGCTGGATGTGCTAAAGCTCTGTGCATGTGAGTGTGTGTTATTTATCTGATAAACATATCTATATTTACATACACAACTTCCTCTATCTGGACACAGTGGACATTTTCCCCAGCCTGCACCTGGAAAAAGTAAACCTGGAATGAGCTAATGTAGTTACAAACACATTCTGCACATTCAAGCGCTCAATTGCATGTACGCGCATGTGTACATGCAAATGCACATGTGTATGCACATGCACGTGTACACAGGTATACCAGAAACACACCACCATCAATCATCCAGCCACCTGTGACTTCAAGCAATGCAGACATCTCCAGCACACAACCTGCTCTTATTAGAACAAACTCAGAGAAATACACCTCTCTGTGCTTCTTTTTCACCCACTGTCTTGTCTTTCTTCCTTTTCCACACCCCATTAATATCTTTTTCTTTTGTTACGCCAATAAAAAGTGGTCTCGTACTCAGTAAAGACTTCTGTCATAGCCATATGACAATGTTTTTAAATGAACTGGCAGCTCCCTCTCCAGCTGTTTTGGCAGATTTGCCTATCCACAAACAGACAACAGGAGTGTAACATCCATCACGTTTCATCTGGAAAATGTTTTATCCTCATTGCCCAAACCTATGTATGTGTTTTGAAAGCATGCAAACAGAAGCGGTTTCAAAACACAGACTTGGCGTGAAAACAAATACATGTCCTCCTCATTTAAGAACAGTTACTGACGTTAAACAAGGAAGCCACTGATGTTTCTTTGCCCCCTGATTACAACAAGTAATGCTAAATAAGGTCATGCCCTTGCTTGTTGCACATGCAAACAAAAGCGGTGTGCTAAACAGGACCAGGTGAAGTCCAGACATTTTTTTGAGGTTGCTTTTACATTCAAGACCCTTGGCTGACACTTTTATCAGGGGAAATTTACACTTAGACAAGATGTTCAGTGTGCTTAAGGACAAATGTCTTTTACGGGGATTTAGACTTTTGATCTTTCACCTGTGTGACTCTTTTAATCAGCTTAAACACTGAGCTATACTTCTACTACAGACTTCCTATATTGCCAAGCATTTGTCATGTAGCCATAAATGTCAGTGTCCCTGTCAGTGTACATGCTTGTTACGTTGACATCTACCAAATCCTCACTATCAATCAACTATTCGTATTACTAATTTGCTACTATTCCACATGGCATAATCATTCAGCCAGACTAAGTTAACAGGTTCCAGTCAGACTATAAAGTTGAGCCTCCTTTCAATAGGAAAATAATTGGCTATTGGATGCATAAAAGACACAGGCCCAATATTTCACTCCAGTACACCTTTGTATAATCAACACTTGATTAGAAGCATTGCTCCATGCTCATAAAAAGTGATTTTTGTATGCAACACCAAATCCAAGTTAGGTAAATTATGTTTATGCGTTTAATTTGATAACATAAACTTCTCTGTGTCATTTGAAAATGTCAAAACTGCTGTGGAAAACAGTCTTTTATGTCAGTTTGGTAAGGATTTGACTTGATGCAGCTGTATAATCACTGAGAACAGAATGTGATGGAGGCTGTGAAAACACCAAGGACTCGTTTACGGCAAATGAGATTAGTGACTTATTTGCATATGAAATTATGCACTCTCATGCCTATATGGCAACTTTGTATTTGGTGCTACTGAGTAACTTATCATTCATTTGACAAACCGAGAAGAAGGTGATGTTTTGCCTTTTTCTTTGCTCCTTAATAACGTCTCGACGTAATTTGTCGTCAACAGCCCAGCTGCTACTCCACAAAGGAGAGGAAACTTTCCATGGAGGAAAACGATTCCTGGCTTTTTGTTTGATCAACTTCCAAACACCATCATCTCTTGTGTGCAAATGTTATTGAGTGTGTTGAGTGACCACAATCCACTTGTTCTGCTGCGGTCACAAAGGGACGATTTGTTGTGGGTGACCGTCACATCTCCAATCATGTAATGACGACCACAATCAATAACAGAGCAGTGTTTACGGTGGCATTAAAGGTGTGTGTGTGTGTGTGTGTGTGTGTGAGACAGAGAGACGTACGCAGTGGAGTTGATAGTGGTGTATCCAGAAGGACACTCCGGAATACAGGCCCCATTGTAGATGACGTATTCGTAGCAGCCCAACTCCCGGTCCTGGTTCAACTTCTTGGTCAGCTTACACTCGTTGTGGAGCTCCTGGATTAAAAACAAGGAAAACACATATGAAACACATATGTTTAATGCTAAATATTATATAAGTTAACAATAAGAATTCCAGTTATTACCAACCTGGCAGAAGGAGAAGCTGACGCAGCGCCAGCCCCTGAAGACATAGTATCCAGCAGGACACTTGTCCACACAGGTATTCCCGTGCTGGAGGTTCCTGCAGGCCACACAGCTGCTTGCATTACCTGGCTCAGAACAGCCGCCCAGGCACTGGTCATGGCAGCACTGGCCCTGGAGGCTACACGCGCCATGCTTACAGTTGTCCAAGCACACTGAGGAAAGGCAGAAGGAAAGGAGAAAACGGAAAGAGGTGGTTAATATCAGGTGCTATGCACATGCACTCAAGTCATGTTATATTTAGGCTCCCACTAGTATCACCATGAAGATTGCATTTATAATCACTCCTGGTTTAGATGGTATTTGGGGATGAGTGGGAGAGCAGTGGGACTTATCCAAAGTTCCCAAAAAAACACACAAATACCCTCCAGAAGCAAAGTAAAACAAAAACAAAATACCAAATATAACTCGCACGGGGCTGCTTGTACATAGGGATATTTCTCTCTGTCTCAGTCACTCCGTTTAGTATTTCTCGGCTCACAAAACATTAAAACAGGAAGGGGCGGCGAGAGCAAAACCCTGTGGTCAAAATGGCCACCAAGTGGTGGATTGCTCTGATCTGAGAGCAGCGAGGGAACCACATGCATGTTTGGTGTGTAAGTACACACACGTGAACATGGCTGTATGAACTATAAACAGGTGTTCTCAGCTAGGCCTTCTGGTTCCTTGTTGTCTTGTTAATGTCGGTGGTTGTCGTAGTTGCTCAAAGAGGAAATGGGAACGATGTACTGCCATCAGACCAGCTGAAAACTGGAAAACCTTTAACCATCACAAAAAGATCAAACAAATGCTAAAAATAGCAAAAGACAGTGATTTTCTTGGGATGGATTGCAGACTATGAAATGTACATCATCGACTTTGTTTACTACCAAACATCGCCATTTTACCCACCACATTAATGTGTACTCATCCGAGCCCCTGTAGATTAATACAGCATGAACCTATCTAGCCCAAAGAAGTTGAGAATAGGCTACAAATGTCCTCCCCTTTGTATTCTGTGGTTATGTTGTACTAAATATCGCTGCTGACCCAAGAGGTTGGCTGAACATTTGAACTTAATTTGCACAAAAGCACTAATTAGCATTCAAGAACACAATCAGAGAAGCTCCAGCTGTAATTTGCATGCAAACATGCAATTGGACAATCACTGCCAACCTAGAATGGCCAACAGCAGCAGCCTGCAGCGCCATGGAAACAACCTTAATTGCTAATAGGCTGAACATTATATGTCAATGGCTCATGTCAGGTTTCATTTGACCTATTGGGTAACAGCATTTGGTGAAAGAGCCAGAGTGTCAACTGTGATTGGATTAGCAGTCGGGTTTGACCTGCGCCCTGTAATGAACTAATAAACTAGCTGTTATTGCCTTGTATAAGGGCGAGTAGGACTCATTGGATCTCACCTTCTACCCCACACTGACCTTTTTACCCACTGCTGATACTGATTGGGTGCAAACAGGATTGAAAATCACCACAAGCCATGTTATTGCTAAGAGTATCCTGGCCTGTTAGTTCATTTCAGTGTAGCATTCACTCTGGTGGGTAAAGAACATCAGCCAGATGTCTACAGTAAGATATTGGTAGGTAAAATAATAAAACCTTTTAGATTTATCAGCCACTCGCAAGTTTCTGCCGGCTAGACTCTTGATTATAAGTTTAATTTAAGTGCTGCAGCCATCAGTGAACCCCATAAAAACATCTAATCCCTTCATATACTTTGGAATCCACTAGAGAAAATGTCAAAATATCTAGGCCATATCTGACCTTCAACTGGGTTTCCTGTTCATGCCCCTTTGTGTTAATCACTGTCTCTCACCATGTTTCTCACTATACTGTCAGCTTTGATATCACGTGCTAACTGAACCAAAGAGCAAGCGTCAGGGCAAGAAGCAGATCTAGGTCAAATAACAAGAAGACATTTTATATGATTATTTGACCCTGCTTGGGGGCCCTTACAGGTGAATGTTTACTATCTTGATATTCAAGTTATGCTTGCAATAAACAAAGCTAAAATCTCAACAATGTTTCCCCAGCAGCTACAAAATTGGAAGAAAGAATGTTTAGAGCAGTGCATCACACGATAAGCTTAAAAGTGCAATGGGGGAGGCACTGTATACCAGCCTTGGTGGGATGCCACCCATGTGAGGACATCACATGAGCTCTCACTGCCAAGGATCCAGCTAGGTCCCGGGCCCCCCCGGCGGGGCGCCGCGGGGGGGCGGCGGCGCGGGGGGCGGGGGTGGGGGGGGGGTGGGGGGGGGGGGGG
>JAVQJL010011712.1:0-25942 GCA_036024295.1 Nannoperca obscura
AAAACACTTCACATATCAGCTGTGCAAAAACATTTGCTTTGAGTTTTAAGACTGACCTTTAAGGTTTGTCAAATGAATATAAATTGCTGGTCTGGAAGAAGTAGGCAAATACCATTACGGATAAATAAGAGGATCTCAGTCCTGACCTTTTCTGCTGACCAGACCTGAATTTGTCAAATAAAAGCAAGAAATAGTTTAAAATGTCAGCAAGGGAATAAGGTAAACCAAATCAAATTGTGTTTGTCAGGTTATTCTTTGACAGCATATTTAAAAATGCAATAGACTTGCTACATAATGCTATTAGATGAGTCATTAAGAACAGTGTTCAGGGAGATAGATTCCACCATGCATAACCTAGCCGTTGGCGTTTCAAGCAGTCAAATGGGAAAAAAGCGTTATGTGGTTTCAGAGGAGACTTTTCTGATGGTAACAACAGTGATTAGTATTCATGTCAAAGTAGCTGCTCATTTCACAGAGCTGTCAGCCCCTCTGATGGTTCATCATGACCTACTTTTCCCAGCATGTCTCTCTAGCAGACTGTCGAACTGTCTGTTGTCTCGCTGACAGTGATGGTGTTGATGAACAAGAAACACAGGCAGAGAAGCGCGGATGGCAACTTTCTCATGGCTCCTGCGCACAAACAAACTTGTGGAAAGGTGATGAGGAGGTTGCTTATAAAGTCAAAAAGTTAAGCTTTTGAGGATAATGACGTACTATGATCTCCCCATCAATGCTTCGCAATAACTAAGCAGACAGAAATAACTGCAGACGTTTATGTTGAATGTTAAACCTGCAGAGTTGTCTTCATGAATGTAAAACTTAATACAAGCTCACATAGCTGCCATGGCAATAAGTTCCCTGCTCCATGCCGTTGCTATACTTAAACTATAATCATTTTATTCAACATTTCTGCTATATAGCTTGGTGTCAGACCCCGACGTGCTATAAAAGTGATCAGTAAGATCTTAAAATTAATTCAACATTGAAGAGGGAGCCACTGTAGATAAGTCAGAATTGATGCAATGTCGTATGTTAAAACCAGTAAGAAGCCGAGCTGCTGCATTCTGTACAAGTTGGAGACAAGAGTGACTTTTGGTTTATGCCAGAAAGCAGGAAGTTACAGAACTCAAGTCTAGAGAAAATGCGTGCATGGAGGATTTTTTCAAGTGTGATGGTTCTTATTTGATGGAAAAAGGACTGAACAACTATTTTGTCCTATATATATCTCTCCACTATATCTGTGGTTGAAAGTTTACAGAAACTAAAGATTTTATTGCTAACCAAAAAGGTCACAATGTGATTTCACAGATTTCTAAATAAAGTCGTGTTTATCATTACTACTTCTGTCTTTCAGTTTCAGATCTGGATGGACTTGCATTACTGTGCCCCTTTCAAATCCTCTACATCACTGTCTTTGTTCCCCTTCCCACTGTGCCCACCCCTCACCCCCATGCCACTCTCTGTCCTCTCCCCTGGCCTGCACACAGCCTAATGAGCAGAATCAACCTCCTGCCCATTGTAAGATCCCGTCTTTAACGGCCTCCAATCAGGCAATTACGAGAATGCATCTTTAATAGGCCTGCAGTAATTAACCACTGACGTCTTTATTTGGGGTAATAGAAGACCAGGATAAAAGTAATCGTATCCCTTTCTGGATTAGTTGGAATCCTGGCTCCAATAAGCCAATTAAACAGCAAACATGAGGAGAGGCTGAGGCACATTAGAATGACTTAATGGGGTGCATACGTCCTTTTCGACTGCAGTATTTGATTAAGCCACTCTTGTTAATTTGCCATACAAGATCTGCTCCTGCCACTTGGAACTCGGAGCCACTTAGACCAAATCGCAACAATTACAACAATTCAACAACAAAACTGCTGAAGTCTTTCTAAAGGTACATTAGCAGTGATATAGCCTGGTGGTAATCAAAAGGAACTGTCAAAATGGATTTCAGAGGCACATTTCCCCCGACTCGTCAAATTTTAGTGCTCAGTTAAATTTCCAGTTGAACAACATTTGGACAATTGTTCATCTCCATTTAGAGTTCACGAATGGCTTGAAGTGAGGCACATCAATTTCCGTAAGCCCCATTTAAATCATGAGCAATAATCTGAGAAACCATTTCTGTCACTTGGGAAAGACCATAGTTTTGAGAGTTATGAGTGGTGTTGAATTAGACCATGAAGCAGTGTGGCTAGTGAAAATAAACTGAACTTCTGGCATCAGTCTCTTGCTGGAGCTCCACCAACATCTCCTCGGCCCTTGTGTGCAGAAAAAAAGAGGAACTTTATCACGTTATAAACAAAACAAATATGACTTGTACTGCAGCCACATACTGTATAAGAACACTGAAACTCTGCTGGTAGCATTTGGGGACTTTCGCCAAACATATTAGAGCAGCTTGTGACTGCATTTCCCCCGAGTGCATAGCATTTAGCCTGTGCTGCTGCCCTCACTTGCCGCATTATTCCCTGAAGCTCGCTGCTACGGCCTCAGTGCCAGCTTTCAACTCAACATCTGCTCCCTCCGACAGAAAAAAAAGGAGCAAAGAGAGAGAGTAGGCAAGTCACCTCAGCACTGGTTCATTTCAAATGTAATTTCTCGTCAATTTATATAAAGACAGTGATGTGATGAAAATGACATGGAGTCTGGCAGTAACCCCACCACAATGGTTGGACAATACAAACGATCCAATATCAAAGGCCTGTCCAATTCCACAAACAAACCAACCTCAGCAGGAAGCAGACTGATTGCTGAATCTTAATGTTTCAACCGCAAGCTCATAGTGATGTAGCTTGAGTGCATCAAGTCATAAACTCTGTTTTCAAGAAGCAGTTGCTTTGTGTTTGCTTTTGCTCAGTTAAAGAAAGCCCAAAGGCAAGTATTTTTGAATATTTCCTGAAAGATTTAAGTTTGTCTCCCTCAACCTATCGTTTACTCCTGAGAAAATAAATGCATTACAGATGATGACATGGCTCTTTTGTCCCCTTTGTCTCAGTGAGACGTAAAGAGAGGTGACAGAGCGGAACATGGGTGATAAAGAGAGAGGTGTTACTTGCATCTGCTCTCCTCCTTGAAGGATGAACTACTTAATGGTTGTCACATCAGCTGCTTGATGATCAAAATAGTAAAACTGTATGTGTGCGTGTCTTAAAGTGAACTTTTAAGTGCAGTTAAAAGCTGCTGGATCTTGCTGGTAGACAGTCTGTCAACCTGGAAATCAGAACCTGCACACTTTGATGCTGCAATATAAGTTACACAGAGCCTTTTTTTTTCAACTCTCTACTGACAGAAATGTCTGAGATGAGATATTCTTCTTATTTTCCAATGATTGCAAGTCAGAACACGGACACACCTACTTTAAATGGACAAGTGTAAAGCAGTATGTCTTGGGCTTGGGCACACCTGTTATTTTGGTTAATGTAGGTGCAACAGCATAAGGTGTAAAAGCTCTGACTGAACCTGAACATAGATTGGAGGGTGTTTAAAAAAAATACACTCTCAGTCAGTCACGTTACTGATTTTATCACTCTGACACAGCTGAGCCAATCACAATGATGTGTGACGACAATAGCTCCACAAGAACCGGCCTCTCCAGGAAATATTGTTGTCTGGATCGTGTTGAGTGGCACAATTTACTACTTTACTACTACACTATACTTTTGTATCTCGTGCTGCAAATGGTTAGTAGTTAGAAAGTCTTCTCTTAAAATGTGACACAGTAGTGTTAGCTTCAAAATGCATTTCAAGAATAAAACCTGAACCACTGATTTTTTTTAAGTTGGAAAGTGCGATGTGATGCACAAGATTAATGAGCTCCAGGAATCTGATGTATCTTATAAGTGGGCAGAATATCGAGTGGCAACAGAGCAGTCTGATGTGTGTAGAGGTGTGTGGGGTTAGTTTTTAACAGCCTAGTATCATTTGCATGTGATTTAATAAAGGTAAACACTATGGATGTCTGTGTGTAGTGGCACATCTGTCCTTCTGCTCTCAGATGAACTGAAGGTTAAACTTTTCATACAGTATAAAGCAGCTGTGAACAACAGATACTGTAAGAATCAATCATATTCATTTACAGATAATTGCAGACAGATTTACAGACATTTCTGCTTTTACCACATTAAACATTCTTTCTAATGAAGAGTTACACCTACTGGTTGGAAAGTGTTCAGGTTATTTACATGTTAAGCATTATTCTGGTATTTCTAAACATTTAGTATTTATAAGTATTTAGCTTACTCTTGTAGTTAAAATCACAAAAGTGGCAGTGGAGTGACACTGTACCAGAAACAGATGTCTATTCTGGGTGCAAAGTCCCTATTTCCACCAAAATACCAACAACTCGCTTTGCGCTGCCTCGTTTGAATGAACCTCCCTCCTGTTTGTGTTCTTCTCCCAACTGAGCAAAGTGCACTCTGTGCTGGGCTCCAAGGCGGGCAGAGAGAATTTTAAGGTCAAGGAAATACCAAATGGCCATTGCACCACCACAAATAGAAGTATTTTTTTAAATGAAAATGCTGAAAGATTTTCACTTTAACAAACATGCTTTCATGTGTGTACTGGTTCTTACCTTTCTTCAGCTGGATGTTGAATCTGCGGCCTTTGTTCTTTAGGTAGGAGCTGTCGGACGGGTTCGTGCTGACCCTGCGCTGCAGGGAGGGGGAGGGGGCTGATGAAGTTCTGGAGACCAAGGAGTGTGGTAATGTGGGGTACCGTTGGTTTGGCTCCGGGGTGCTTCCTGCCAGGTGGCTACAGAGCAAGACAAAGATCAAGGTTTGATTTGCTTTACTTGCACATCTGTGACACAATGTGTTGGAAAGGAAAGAAGCGGTTTAGTTCCTTTGACATTTTCAGCATGATGTTTTACCAACATCACCAATTTCACCAACAACCAAAACAAGAACACATTTTGTCATCATGATATTATTGCAAAAAACATATTTATTTAACACAGAACACCCTTTGGGCAACTATTGGGAACAATGATGGTAAAATCAGCTCAAGACAACAGACAAGTAGGCTTGACCCTGCCTGCACCATGGATCGATCAGTTGGTCAAAATGCACTTGTCCAGTCAACAATTTATTGGTTGTTGCTTGTGGGATTAGGGTTGTTATTTTGTCAAAGTTCTGACAATGTGCTCTGCTAATTGGATTCTGTCATTCTGTGGCTGTCTCTTTGAGCTAGCTGTTTTAAATTGAGCACATACTTATATATCCATTATCCGTCAGGCTGCTATAATGTAAAGTATGATGCACAATAATGATGTTTCAACATTAAATGATTGTCTGTATGCACTAGGGAATACTGACAGATTGACTAAATGTAACATGAGGGAATTGATGGAGGATTTATGAGTTTATATAATTGGAATTATGATTATAAACCTGTAGGCGAGGACCTATTTGATAAACACCCACATGTTTAGCTTTCTGGCACTAGGCCAAAGACATTTCAGAAATTAATAGTAACCACAGGCAGATAAAATGGGCTTTTAACAAGATGATCAGCGATGCGGAATTGGAGGTCTCAGGTAGAAATTATTAGTATTAACTGCTCTCTTGCCTTTTATTGTAGCTTTTAAACTTTGATGGATCCACAGTGAACATATTAAGGAAACACCCTTGACTGCTATAATTAAAACAGAATTGCATTCACTGGAAACTGTGGCAGCCTGAGACTGCTTAGCCGAATTATGTGCACAAACATGAACTTTTGTTTTTTTTCTCCAATCAACTGGTTGGACAGAAGGGCAACTTTCATTTCATGGTACTGTGTGTCCCGACCTACTTGTTGTTGAGGCCTGGTTGGGGTCCAGATCTGGGCATCAGCCCCCCAACCAGACTGGACCTGTCCCCTGTCTGCTGGGAATCTTGGCTAAAGCGGACTCTGTTGGGCTGCGGTGGACTCAGCTCGCTGTGGGCCAAAAGCAGCTCATACTGCCTTTTCACAGCTGCGGGGATCACATGGAAGAGGATGACCGGACCACGCATGGCCTGCCTGAAAATGTTCTGGGCTCTGGAGATATGAGAGAGGGGGGGTCATGCAGACAGAAATTAATTAGCTTTAACATGATAAGAGATACAAGTACAATAAGGTACTATAATAGCTTGACAGATGTAGAAGTATAAGGAAGGCGATGTGTTATTGTATGTTGAGAGGCGATAGGGAGAGTTGAGGCTAGCATGGCTAATCGCAGGGATACTCACCACATAGCAGCAGAGGACAGAAATTACATTGTCTGTATTTACAAGCATCAAGGTAGGAAAGAGATAAGGATGGTACATAATGAGTCAGCAATGATTAACAAACATTATATATTGTGAATTCTATATTATGCCAGTGAAAGATACTGCATGAGGAGTATCTAAGTCTCTGCAGAATAGTAGTCTGTGTGTGGTTTGAGATGAATGGACATGAGTTGACTCAACAATCAGAACAAAGATGATGAATATTGCATCAAGGAAGCTTTCCAGACAATGAGGTTCCAAAGTAAGCAGACACACACTTCATTCCTTACACACAAAATAAGACAAAAAAAGTCAAAACACACACTGAGTCTCATGTGAGTTTTGGGGCCAAATAAGCCCAGACAAGAGCTCAACATCATTCCCAGACACAAGAATTGTTTAGTCTGGTTTGCTGGTGGCACTTAGCATATAGATAGACTGGCCAGGAGCGAGTTACGCTGCAGCATAAGGGGCCAGAAGCGCGGTGGATGTCTGGATTCCAACAATCCCACCTCCTGTTTCCAGACCCCCATTACGACGCCAGTAATAGCGTGCTGATTCTATCCAAATGACAGCCGCTAAGCTGCTTCCGCCGCAACAGACAGCACTTCATTCGAAGCGGTGTAACTGAGGCGAGGCAGACCAAGCCACTTCGGCAGGATTTTGTCTCTCCCATCTTTATTCTTATGCTAATTTACATAAAACACCCACATGTGCACACTGAGAAGTAATGACTGACTGAGTAAGTGTGTGTGTGTTAGTGTATGCACGTTTGTACGCAAATGTTCCCACCTGCACATATACAGTGCTATCACAGCAGTAATCAGCCTCCGCGCGAGCCTGATTGAATAATAAATCACCCCATCAATGCATCATTACATTCAGTTAGATTAAGCGCCTCAAAATATTTACCCATGCAAAACAATCCAAGGAGATTAGACTATCACTTTAAATTGTCATTCTGTTCGCCACACAATGGGGGTGGGGGGGTGATGAGCGAGCAGGGCAGACTGGGGGGAAAGTTTAGCTCCTTCACCTCATTTACATGCAGAATCACAAACATCATATGCATTTGGATTCCGGTGAGGAGTGTGTGTTTGGCAGGGGAGGGTAAGTGTGGAACGCTACAAAACATCACTCCCTAGTGGATTTGGTTTGTAAGCCTCTTTCACAGTAGAAAAGGCTTGGAAGGAAACAGGGATGTTTACTAATGACAATAGCTACATTTTCAAAAAAAAAAAAAAAATCTTGAAACCTTAGTGGCTTCTTACACAGTCTGGTGAGCAAATTTACATAATGTGGTAAGGTAACCGTGATAGTCTGGGGTTTTACATGCTGATGGAGAGCTTTTCTTATCTTTGGTAGTTGGTTATAAATTGTTTGGCATGCCTTGCTTAAAAAATGTATTTTGACTGTAATAGAATTGACCAAGAAAAAAAAAAAGTCTCTGACTTTACTTCTGAAAGCAGAGGGGTTCCAGACTTGGTTTCTGTCTTGGTTTCTGTCAATCGCCCAGCAGGGTGGCTCTAAACCCAGTGGTTTTAGATGATAGTGTCCTGCCCAGTATGACTGTAGACTGGGTCTTTGTTAGCAGGAATCTGGGCTATTCCTTCCTGTGGAGGAGTGGATGATAAGGGAGAGGGCCAAGCAGACCTTCGTACACTGCCTCCAGAATCCAGCCTGGACAAGAAGCAATCTATTCCTCAGCCTGACACATGCACACACACACATACACACACCAGTGTAGATAAGACTTTATGGGCCAGTGTAACTGTGTGTGTGTGTGAGTGTGTGTGTGTGTGTGTGTGTGTGTGTGTGTGTGTGTGTGTCAGTGCATGTTCGAGTATGTATGAGGGTGTGCACATTCAAGCCAATGTGAGTGTGAGGGAGAAGGATGACTTTGGGTAAATGAGGGAAAAAGTCCCAGGTTCATATCTTCATTCCACTCTAGGAAATGAAGGGGAGCGATGAATCGATAGAAATGAATCGAGAGAAGAATGTAGACGGTTTTGGATCAGAAGGCGAAGCGGTGGGGAAGGACTGCAGGTCACCAAGACCTATTACAAGAAGGCCAACAAAGTCAGTAATATTTCTGTTTTACTGTGCAGCTGTGTGGGCGTTAACGTCTCCCTGAACTTATCAACAGCAACACTATTTACTGTCGCTGCACTTAATGTCCAACACAGTGCTCTCAATATGAACTGTATCACTGAGTGAAAAATGCTGTGAGTCCTAGCTTTGGAAGTAAGAATACATTCAAATCACCATAGCATTCAGTGCTCCTGACAAGAATTGGACCTACTGAAAGTATTTGAAAAGTTACAGAGAGTAGGATGGAAGAGAGGCTGTTACATATATAGGCATCAATATAGGGCCAACTTTAGAGCTTACTGTTCGAAGCGCAGGTTGCGAATGTCTCCCTGATTGATTTTGACAATACAGTCGTTCTCCTGGAAGAGCTGCTCCTGCTCGGCTTTGCCCGCATGCTCCAGACGCTTCACTAGCAAGCCCTGAGTCCTGGAAATGATCACACAACAGGTTACAGAAAAAAAAAACATAATTTAGACACAACTGTAGCAGTTCCACCACACGCAGTCACAGTATACGGAACAGCAGGAAAATTGTTGTAAGAATTGTCCCCTGCATCCTTACATTTAAAAAGGTAATGACAGTCCATACAAATCTGAAAAAGAAGGCATGGAGGAGGCAAAAGAAGTCAATATTAAAGATAAACTGGATGACTAGCATTATCCAAAGAATGGAGTAAACACTGCAACAACGGGTTGCACTTTTTTTGTTTTTCTATTTTTGTGTATTTTATCACTGAACAAGTCTGAAAATGAAGTGTTCAGTTTTACAATTATAATATTTTAAGAGGTTCCCAACAGATTTTGTAATGTACTTTTGCATACTACTGTCACCAAAAGTTAACTTTCCAAACTTTAATAAATGTTTATCCTCTGTCCGTCCCTCTGTCCGTCCCTCTGTCTGCCATTCTGTGAGCGAACGACAGGGCTGGTTGTCTGTGGTAATCCAGACCAACAGCTAAGAGATCATCTTATGGCTTCAGAGGAAACGCTGCAGTTGCCTCCACTGGAGCTTAAGACGTGAGCCGGCAGTGCTGTAATAAATACACAAGCAGTTCGGCGGCAGTGCCATCTCAGCAATCCCTTCAAAAAAAAGGGCATCCTTTACCTTTAAATACCCCCCTTCTCTAAATAAATACATGAGTGAGCACATGGGGCTTTAGTTAGGCCCTGAGTATAACCACATGCAAAGAGATCTGATGTGCGCTTGCACAGCAGAACTACAAACTCCCTCCGTCTATAAGGCGTCATATGTCTGAGGTAGCAGGTAGACTGTGTAAACGTTTGGTGTCCTTGCGTAAACTGAAAAAAAAGGTTTGGAAGATGACTTTTGGGAAATTAAAATAACGATGAAATGTATCAGAGCCAAAACTAATCCGAAGCCAAACAAAGGCGCAGAGACATAGTGATTTGCACTGCAATCATCAGTGGCAAGGACATACGCTGCGTGCTTTTCATAAATTTGAGTTACTTTCTATTGTTTCACTGGACACATAAACAACATCACATTTAAATTGTGACCCTGTTTGCTGCAGACGTCAAGGGCAGATGTGCAGAGCTCTTTAGCATTTCAGCCAAACAGGGCCACTTTCAGAACATTGCTCTAATTGGCTGCATAATGTGGACATCCACGCTCACACCACAGATTCATTTCAGCTCCTCAATGGGGGTAAATGGTTCAGCATTAAGTTGAAATTAAAGATCACAAAGGGCTCTTCCCTCTTTCTCGGTGTCTGAGCCGGCGTTGCCAGGTCAGCTTAAGTGTGTTGAACAGAGAGTAATTGCGGGTGGTGTGGAAGCAGACATGATTGTGCTTTATCTCCATAAGTGGTGGCAGCTTGAAAACAAAGTATTGCGGGGGAGATTACAGCATAGACACACTCTAATGACTTCTGATCTGGTAGCAGGCCAGAGACAGTAGATAAAGGAGTTTTGGTTGATCCCTGATCAGTATTCAAAGCAGCAGTAGGGACGATTGGGGATAAAGCAGCATCTTGTAGAGATTTGAAGATGATGATTTGTAAAAACACTATTATTGTGATGACTGTAATGTACTGCCACCCTCTCAATTCCTCTCTGTCTCACAGATTATTTTTGTAGATTTTTACCAGTTACTTGAGGAAAGCAGATGAGCTAAAGCAAAATCTAAACAGCATTCTCACAAGCTGTAAATCAGGGAATTCATTAGTCAGATATAAGCTCAAGGAGTTTGTAGTTAAAGATTCTGTGCAAAACACCAAGCCTGCTAAGTCCCACTCTTCCTACACCACAAGAATCAGCATCGTGCTGCACTATATGGCTTTACTCCATCTTGTGGCTGGGCAGCAGTGCTGAGAAAGGATTTGAAGGAGGCCACCTGCTCTCATCTACTGCCTTTAATCAAATAATAATCCAATCAGGATCCATTTATGCATAGCAATTATGTCCGCAGTTTGTTTACAATTGAAACTGGTCATGGAATGAGAAGTTCATTAAGCAAAGAATGCATCTGTGAGAGGCGTGTGTATGTGTGTGTTTGTGTGTGTGTGCAGATGTAAAGTATATCAATGTGTGCACAGCATTCAAGGCAGATCGGCTCTGTTGCACACAAACTGCTGTTTGTGTAAAAGAAAGAAAGAGACAGCAAGAGTCTTTGTGGGAACAAAATGCTCAAGGTAAGTGCATACTGTTTACCAAGTGCATGGGCTCGTTTGCAGGTAAGGATCTGTTTTTGTGTTTTTGTGTGTGTGTGTGTCATCTGTGTGCGTGCGTGAAAGAGAGAGAGAGAGAGAGAGAGAGAGAGAGAGAGAGAGAGAGAGAGAGAGAGAGAGAGAGAGAGATACTGTCTGCTGGAGTGACAGAGTCTCTAAGCTCTCTCCTGCAGCTGTTGGATCTAACTTGATGTCAGCACAGTGAAGCAGCAGAATGCGGGGCAGCCGACACTGGAGCGCCTGCATTTGCTTGTTTGCTGTCGGGTTTTGCTGGCTGTCTGACCCCGGTGGCCCTGGTCTAGACACTAATGACAGCCTGCTGAGCCTAATGCCTCCTGTCCTGGAGCACAGCACACAGGAAAGAGCCAGGCCAGGCCATTAGCATCATCCCTCTGACCAGACGCTAAGTCTTATCAAGTCTGAAGTTAATTGAAGGCTCTGATAGCTATTAGTGCCGACCTTAGCTGATGCAGAAAGAAATTTAGTGGCCATGCAGCATTACTGCTAAATCTTGCAAGATGCAGTCTGAGTTTGTGGGCATACAGAGGAGCTTAAGGATAACAGTACGTCTAATAAACTGATGGATTTGAACTTTATTTAAGCAACATTGCTTGGATTCATCATGAATCATTCTTTTTCCTTCTCTGACTCAGGGTAACTCAAAGTGTCACGGCTTCTGAGGGAGTCAATCACACGAGGTCAGGGCTAAATATAGTTTCCTGACACTTGCTTATAAACAGCAATGGGATTAGTGTGCTAAAGAAATGACACGCAGCAATCTTCAATGACGGCCATCCTCTCTCCCTCAAATGTCATCCCATTTCATCTCCTCACCCTGTCTTCTCACCTCATTCCCTTGCATCCCCCTCCCAGCGCTGAGTAGTCACATTCACCTTGGTGGTGTGCCAGTCCCTTGGCGTGCAGCAGGGATCTGTTTTATACACATGCTTTTAGTTTGATTACATCTGGCCACTTCCTCTATCCTTTATTTTTTGCTGGAATAACTATAAACTAGGATGCATTCCTCCTCTTGTCCCCTGTCATTGACACTCGTCATCGGTTAAAAAAGGCAAAAGGAAGCAGTCAGAGTCACCTTCAAGGCAGAGCTGACACCATTGTAACTGAGGACATAGGTTTGAGTAAAAGAAAAGCATAACACAACTTGGAAAAATGTCAGAAGCAGAACTACTTTCATGTGTTTTCCTTCCCACTGGGGGCTTCTGAGCTGTGGAACATGAGCAGTGCTGTATGTGGGCGTGGTGCTTCAGCAGCGAGACTCACAAAAAGGAAAAAATGGCCCGAAGAATCAGAGAGTCAGTGAAAAAGACAGCCTAGAGCATCATGTAAAAAGAGGTGAATAAGAAGGAAAGGGAGAAAAAACATGAGTGAAATGATGAGTACAAGTAAAAAGAAAGAAACATCCACAAGGCTTCAAACCAAAGGATGCAGGAGACATATTGGATGATGAAACTAACTAGCTATTGTTGTACACTAAGCTGCATTGAGTCTCAGATTTTCCTGTCTGTTTTTATTTTTTATTTTTTACCTGACATCCTGCGAACTGAAAGGCACTACGTGGATCCCCAGGGGCCCTCCTCCATTGGACACCTCGACCGGCTTGAGCATGCCTCTGCAGGACGGTAATGGATGAGGCCGAGAGGATGAGAAGAAGGAGGAGGCAGGGGAGACATTCATGAATAAAAAAACAACAGGACTGACGAGAAAATGTAGAAAAGCAGGATATAAAAGACGACACAACATGACATGACGCTGATGGAATGTATGGGAAGGGGGTTGGTGCGGCCTTATTTGTGGTGGTGGAGGCTGCATTGTGTCATCTATACAAAGTCATCCATTACGAAGTCAGGCTGGTGGACCTCAGGGTCGATTAGGGACCCAAATGGAGACTCCAATTAAGTGATTAAGATCAGATTGTTGTGCTAAAAGAAGACAGATTAATTGAAAAACGTGTGAGGAAGGGAGGAGGAGGAGGAGGGAGGAGAAGGTTAATTTGTGTAGATAAAGACATGAAGACAAATGAGCACAAGAACCAGTGATGCAGATGCGTGTGATGATGCTAATGGAGGAAGGTGTGGTCTTGATGTACACTGTGTGTTGTCATTGTGGAGTGGTGATATGGTCGTGTTTAGGTGTTAGTGATGACGTTCTGGCAATTATTAACCTTTCTTGCATCACTGTGATGAATTAAAAGGTCAGTTCACCCAAATTACAAAAAACACAGTTTCTCTCTTGCCTCTAGTATCAGGCCACGCAGCCATCACTGCAGCCAGCAGCCATCACTGATGTGGATAAAACTATACATAATTCATTTAACAAGTTTTCATGGGGACTCTTCCACTGTCGAAAGTAGTACCAATGAAAATGGGAACAGTTTGCCATGGTATTTATTTAAATGTAACTGTTCAACACTGAGCATGGCAAATACAATTCTACTTCAGATTCAACATGTTGTACGTTGCTAGACACCAGAAGGGGTGCATAAACATATGTTTTGTATATATTGTTGGATGAAGAAACCTTTTAAGAAGTACAGTATGGCATATAGGTGTGTGGGTGGGGGTGAGGGGAAGGGGGGTGGTGAGAATCACTCACTCTATGCTTAATACAGGTGAATGTTCCAATGAGGAATCAGCCCTCCCTACTGGTTCTATCCGTTCGATCCTCCTTTCTTGTTTCCTTCGCTCTTCTTCTTCCTCCTCCTCCTCCTAAAAATGAACAAAGGGAAAAAAAGAAAGGGTAAATCATTAAAAGATTAAAAAACTCACACTCTCTGTCATTATTTCTATTTGGCTGCACTCGCATCTCCTCCTCTCCTGCCTATATCTCTCCTCTGGCTTTTAATCCAATTACCTGCAGGAACAAATAACAGCCTTTATTCTAAATCAAAAGAGACTTTTAGTAGAGTACAAACGGGAGCACTGATACTGCTTACTGAAACATCCCTCCCCAGCCTAAAACTTCAGTGACTATAACAACAAAGTGGCCCTGATTGATTGCTCCTGCTCGGTCAATCAGGTCTGGCCTAGGGCGTGGCACGGCGGCCGGGTTTTTGCGGTGATGTGATCAGGTCTACACTGAAGGAAAGTGGTTATGCCTGTTGTCATTTATTTCTCTCACTCTCTTCATTTACTCATCTTCCTTCAGGGCCATTTGGCAGCAGGGCCGGGAGGCAGTGGCTTTTACAGGCAAGCCGGACGTCTGAGGACTTAACTAGGCTCTGGGACGAGACAGAGCAGCTTCATGCTCTCCTTAATGGGGGATAAAAATCTTTATCTGAGCTCCCTTTATGGAGATGGTACAGATTGAGCAGGGCACTTACATGCAGTGATGACATGCTGCATGTAGAATAGGAGGTTTCAATTTCAACTAATCATCATATGTAGAAGGTTATTTACAGGAGGAAATAGGGAGGCTCATCAACAATCACATTGAACATCGAAATGTCTTCATTTTGAAGGAGAATTTCAGTTTCTGCTTCCAGTTCCCTTAGTTTGTGTGTTTTTCTGTGTGCATGTGTCAACTTGTCAGCACCCAGACAGCGTCATCATCTTTGGAGGGTCTGCTGAAACGCTTTGTGAACCATCACTATTTCCCCACCCGCACCGCTCACCTTCCTCTCTCTTTTACTAAAATGTCAAGCACATCCAAATAGGTCTTGTGCCTGTCTGGTTTCTTTATGGAAATGGATTCAACCCTTTTCAGAGGCCAGGATATCTTTGGCGAAATGTAGGCGTGCCGCAGAGAGACTTCTATTTATTTATTAGAGGCAGGGAATAAGGGGGGGTGGGGGCATGAAGATTTCATCAGCAGTTTACCTTAAGAGACCTCGACTCACCCTATCTGGTCTGTCCCCTCTCTAACCATCCAGTATGAAAATGAGTCAGTCAACCAGTCACCCCTGCCTTTAATTATGTGTCAGTTGAAGTCCCAGGTGCCTCGCGGGGCCCGTTATTCAGAAAGGCTTTTATTAACCCCCCCAGGTGGGTTGGCTGGATTTTTGTTATACATATATATGCTGTGCACAAAGGACCCGGCCACCTGTGGGAATCCATAAATAAATACAGGACGGCACAGAGTGGGGAAAGAGAGGGAAAGTGGACAAGTAGAATAAATATATAAAATATAAAATATATAAAGGGCATGCTATAAAGGAAGATTGGCAGAAACCTGAGGTGTGAAAGCCAAAGGAATATGTTGACTTTAAAAAAAGATAATTTTCAAACTCAGTAACTAAAAGAAGGAGGCGATGGTGCTCGACGTCTTTGTCTCATTAGACAACAGAGTGATCTGAGAGCCGAACTGATTCATAGTGTATCATCGCAGAAAGTGACATGTAATTAACTTTATTAACAGTTGCTCTCAGCAACAATGTCCTGTCTGTTAGTTTGCTCCTGTAGGTGGCAAGTGGTAGTGGCGTGATCTCTCTTTTCCTTTTAGCATTTTCCTGCTGAAAAGTAAGAAAAGCAAAGAGATGTGTGATGTGATGGAACAAAGAACAAGGAAAGAATAAGGAAAGATTCTGTATCTGAGTATTATCATCAGAGCACCAAGGTGAAGGGACCCTTCACTTGCACCAAGCCAAAAGCACAGTGCAAGCAGGTTGAGCGTGTGAATGTGACAGATAAAATTACCATAAAATGACACAAGTAGAAACAGAGCAGCACCAGAGAAAGGTGATATTTCTATTCAGTTTTGTTCCAGACCAATCCAGAATGGTGTGAAAAACCTAGAGGAACTGTGAAATGGACACTAAAGGAAAGAGGAACCTGCAGTGATAAAAAAGAAAGACATTTCATGAGAGTGAGCACACCAGAGTGACTTGGCAATGGAGGAGAGAGACAAGAGAAAATGAGTTGTAAACGAGAGTAATGGGACATAAAAGATAATGTAGGGGGGAGAGTTGCAAGAGCATTGCCTCATTAAAATCACATTTTGTTAAAAGTGGAAAAACCTGGAAAGAGGGTGAGATTTGAACTTGTTTCAAGTGTTCTCAAGTGTTTTCTCCTTGATACAAGTGCAGTGATCTGCCTGATGTTGTGATCCCTGGACAGGGAGTATGTCTGGTTTTGTTTCCTGTTTTATTTTGTAATATTTGGTCTGTGTTCTTGTCTTTGGTTGATTTCCTGTCTTTGTCTTACTTTCCTCCCTTTTTGATGAAACTCACCTGTGTCTGGTTGTGCACCTGTTTCTATTCTCCTCATTTGTCTGTTGCCTATTTATTCTGGTTGTCTTCCGTTGTGACAGAATGATCCGACCACAAATGGACTTATGGATTCATCATCTGTGGAATCTACAAGTCCTCATACCTAAAAGACAGAATAGGTCATTTGCCAATGACTCCTAAAACAACATATATAGGTGTACCGCACCGTTATCGTGATGGTAACAATAATAAACGTGGTTAATGGTCATAGTTTGGTAACGTTTTGGCATCACAACAACTTGGTTAGGTTTAGGAGGGATCATGGTTTGGGTAAGTATATAAGTTACATCACGTGACTTATGATTTACGTTACTAACATAACTTAAATTACTTGCATAACTTAATTTACGTACGTAAATTAAAATAAGTCAACATTGACTTTTGGCTTCACACAGGACACAGACAGTGGTCTCTTGGGTGAGAGTCTTATGTTTGTCCTATCCATCCAGCCCGGCCTCCTCCTCCCTGCGTGGACTTTGTCACTCTCAATCTATACTACCTCACCGGACTTCCACCTTTGCTTGCGTCATAAGTACTACGCCATTAGATGTTGTCATACATGCAAATACAAACATGGGTATATATATGACAATAAGCTGCAGCACAGATCACCTATACGGGCGTATTTTTGGGGACGACAACAGTTTTTGTGAAAAATGGAATCATGTTTAGCCCATTTCAACTGAAACATACTGTGTTATTGTCTAGCTACACCCATCTTACATCACTGGTTTTGTTAGTGCTAGTGTTTTGATATAAGAGGCCATTAGGAGTGTTTTCATTCTCACATTTGAATGCACAACACGCTTCAACTGCCAGTCAATTTTCACCGTAAACAGAAACTGGTGACTGACACTTGATACTGGATTCACGAGGCAGTGCTTAAGTGGCCACTGTGGTTCATTAGAGTCAGAATGGGGATATCCAACCAGCAAGGGCACAGCCTCTTCATTATCCAACACTCTGGACAAAGTCTGCGCTTTAACCAGATAAACACATAACACTTCCAAGACCGAACATGATAAATAATTACTTGTTAGGATTTACATTTTGTGCAGTAAAGTCATTAAGGATGGCTGCTACCTTCTTTTTAAAGTGGTTGGGTGTTGAGTCAGTATTGCAGGGGTCAGTGTCTCCTTGTGACCGGGGGCAGAAGAGGAAGCCATCTCCCTTTATATTCACTGCCAGT
Source organism: Nannoperca obscura (assembly GCA_036024295.1). NCBI lineage: Eukaryota > Metazoa > Chordata > Actinopteri > Centrarchiformes > Percichthyidae > Nannoperca > Nannoperca obscura. The sequence goes on from JAVQJL010011712.1 coordinate 17,424, forward strand.
CCACTTATTGTCTGTTTCGTGTCAGTGGCAAAGCCTAGCATTGAGTGACAGCAGAGAAGAGACACAGGCTAAATATACATTCATCTTTCTCTGCCGCTCCACTCTCCCTCCCTTTTCTCCTTCTTTGTTTCTCCATCATTCTGAATTTCTCTTTCCTCTCTCTAAAAACCCTCCATGTCTTCCTCCCTTGAGTGCTTTTAGCACCCTGTTGATCCCTTGGTAACCAGTGGAGTGGGGAAGAAACAAGGCTTTTCAACTCTCCATGGCACTCATTTCTAGCTCTCTCTCCTTCTCTTGCTCTACTTCTCTCCCTTCCTCCCCTGTCTCTCCTCCTTCCTTCCATGCAGTAGGGAAGGCTCAGAGCCCTGATCTGTGGCCAAAAATCCACCAGCCTCTTTAACAACGAAAGGGAAGAAAAAGTAAGGGTTAAAGGCTTGGCCATCGGACAGCTGCAGCATTAGATTATTGAGACTCATAGTAAAGAGAAAGAGAGAGAGAGCTGCAAAGTCGTCATACATTCAAATGGACAGATGATTTAAAACGGTAAGAAAACAAAGGAGAGAGAAGAAAAGTGGAAAAGAAGGATGGAGTTAGCAGTTGTCTGCTCAGATAGGAAAATGCTGTGTAAACACAAACATACACACACACACACACACACACACACACACATAAGCCCACTGCTGGAGGGTTGGGGCAAGGAGTGTGTGTTGAGAAGCTGTCATTCTCCATCAACCACTGTCCTAAAGGACACCTACTGTAAGCATGTATGTGTCTGTATGTGTCTCTGTGTGTATATGTGTGTGTGTCATGCCATTAGCCCTGGGCCAGTACAACATGTAACTGTTAAGGGAAAGGGGTGGGGACTTCCTCCTGAGCCCATATTTGGTATCAAGGGCTTAACAAGGACAGGCTCAAAGGTCGCAGCAAATTGTGTGTTTCTGGCCACCGCCCCTCCTTTAGGGTTGAGGTCCACATCTGTGTGACAGTTTCATGTGTGGAACAGGCCTCTCTGTCAGGCAATGTCAAACGCTCCCTTACAATGGGCCGTCTGTGCCCAGCAGAACAATGGAGGGAAAAGAACAGGATATAGATGTGTCTCAAAATGAACAATGTGCTGTGTTCGCTGCATGACAAAATAAAGGAAACAAGCAATTTAACCAGAGCCTTTAGCAATATGACTGATGAAATATTTACAAAGACTGCCCTCCCTCCTGATCTGGCCAGCTAAAAATATGAAACATTAATTGTTGAAAAGGTGACATACGCCCCTTATGGAAACATTAAACCAGGCAAAGTTAACAAACGATGGCAACATGTGAAAAGAATCTGTTTTCAGCGAGCAGAGGTGTAAGGAAGAAGAAAAAAGCAGCAGAGGCTTTTCCTCTCCCTCACAAAAGGTTAAGGAGCCATAATTGTACCCTCATTACCTCCAGTTAATGCAGTTCGACTAAACACTGTACAACAGTCGAGACCAAACAGAACTTCACAGTACCGCTGCATTGCACAATGGCATTGACATACAAACACAAGCTGCTGGTAATAACTCCTAGTAGTCCTATTAAAGTTTCTTTGACCTCACGAAGCAATTACAACTACTTTTTCATCTTAACCGGAGCCAGAAACAGTTTTCAATCAGCAGTTAAAAGAAGCTTTATAGCATTGGACACATAGATGTTTCACCTATATTCAAGCAACAGATGATCCCAACTTGTGTACTTCAAAATAGAGCAGCGGCCTCCACCAGCTGCTGACGGAGCGCATTTGCATTGTGGAGAATCACCTGGCCATAGCTGTGGCAGGATTTACCACACATGGATTACTCTTCATGTTACAGAACGTCTTTTATCCCTCATACACATCCCCTCAGAGAAAACTAGGGCCAAATTAGACACCAAATGCCCCCTCTGTAGACAGACTGGACATGACTGTTGTACTTAATGACCCAGCCCCACCCTCTCCTTTACCCTTTATTCCCCACCAGCTCATTAGACTCCAATGCCATTAAAACAATATGTCACAATGACTAAGATTATGAGACACTTATGTACATTTATGTTGGGGATAGGGGAACATTATAAAAGGCTGGGCGAAGAGTTAAACTGGTTAGTGGATGATGAAAGGGAGATAATGTCTTCCTTCATCTTGCCCACAAGTTCCCTAAATGGCACTTAATGGGTGTCAGCAGAGAGGCAAAAAACTGTTTCAGCATACTTTCTTATCTTCTTTATATTGTTATGATTTTAAGGATCATGATGATGTAAGCTAATGGTGATTTCAGTATGCAGCAATGAGGATTTATTGTGTTGATGTGACAGGAGTAATAAGCGCAGTATCCTGTATCAGGCCCTCTTTCAGTGAATGTTTAATTTGTTTGGCAAACTATTAGCTCCCTGTTGGACTTAAAACTGCAGATCTGGAAAATCAGATCTTCTTTGAAGAAGAAAATCAAAGCAGTGTGGCCCTGGTGTCTGCCATCTCTTGCTTTGTATGTGTGAGAGAGAGAGAGAGAGAGCAAGAGAGAGAGAGGTTATAATACTTCAGTCCTATGTTTGTGTGCCAAGGGGGGAAGTCAAGGCAGTGCCTGTCCTATGACGAGGACATGTGTTGTCTTTCATATTTCACACCCTTCACCCACAGGCTCCAGAAAAGCACTCATATTCCATGTTAGATGTACTATTCCTTTTGATAATGAGGAGAGGGAGTCAAATATGGGTTGTTGTGGTGGGTTAGGAAAGTGGGGAGTGGGGTTGGGTATCAAGAACCTGTTCTGAATTGGAAGCATTTTCTTATTTTTAAGAAACAAACGTGGTAAGAATACGACTGAATATGTCGTTTGTCATTGACTCCCAAAACAACATATATAGATTTACTGGACCTATCATCATGATAACAATAATCACATATTGAACGGTCACAGTTTGGTTATGTTTAGCACCCAAACTATTTGGTTTAGGAAAAGATCAGGGTTTGAGTTAATATGTTGGCAAGTTAAGTCAAAGTTAACTTCTGGTTTCACACAGGTCATGGACAGCGGCCTCCTGTGTTGTTTGACCCATCCACCCCGACCTGCTCTTAAAGTCACTCTTTATACTACCTCACTGGACTTCAGCTTTCGCTCCATCATAATAACTATGGCCACTAGAGGTCACTGTACACACAAACTAATAATAAGCTGCAGCACAGATGACCTATATGGACGTACTTTTGGGGAGGACAGTTTTGTTACTACGCATGTGACAATGCAGTGTGTATACTGTTAACAGCAGTAGTGATGAACATTTAATCACTGTGAGAAATTATTTCATAACAGCATGGTTTGTGAATGTAGCATTTCTGATAGCATTTCCATAGCCACAAGGCCTCATAATTGGCTAATGCTAGCACATTGTTGTGCAATACAGGAAACATTCACCTTGTAGAGGGCAAGACAGAAAACATTTTAATTTTTTAACAGAAAATGCCCTTCATTTACTCTTCTTATACAGAAGGTGGTCTATTTTTTCTCACCCATATATGACAACAGCTAGAATTCAATATGAAACACAATATTGATAAAACAAAATCATAACCAACCCAGATGGGGACATAAGGCTGTATGTTTTCAATTTATTAAATATCTCCGTTCTCAATTACATATTTTCCTGCCAATGATGTGCATGGTATATTATATTCCCAATTGGCCAATTTATTATAACTCCTCCATCCTAACACCTCTTTTTGATAAACAAAGAGCCCCAGCCTTTAAATATGTCTCTCTTTGTATCTCATAAAAGTTCGGGCTCTGATTTACTTGAAGCAAATTACAGGGACAGACAGGTTCCTAATGCTGTTAAGCAAATTAGATCAGAGATGTGAGGCTGCATTTGTCCACATCAGGACTGAGAGCAGGGAGATGTGGAGGGGTGGGGGGGTGAGAGATGGATAGTGCTGTTTGTGGACTTATATTTGGAAAAAACTAAAAAACTCCACTCATTCTCTCTCTTTGTCTCTCCACTACAATCTTTGTCTCTTCTTTTGTCGCGGCCTCCGTCAGTGGGAGACCTGCTTTGTGTGGAATACATCATCTGCCAACGCCTGTTTCATATCAGGCCTGGACTGATCTATCAATGACACAGCTGCCTTTGCCTTTGCCCACTGTATCGTTAAATTGCACTTTAATTAAATTAGGCCTGCTAATTATGAGGGCTTAAATCAATCACCAGGTCAATAACAAAGGCCGAAAGCGGACGGAGGGGCCCAAGACTTTTTCCAAACCTCATCAATAACAACCGTGACCGGAGCAGACCGCTCCTGTACCAGAGAGCCGGAGGTTCAAACGGGTAGGAATTACTACGAATTGAGTTATTGCCACCGGCTTTTTTTCCAGAGCACTTCTTACCCTTACAAGCTCTGTGAATAATGTTGTTTGAGTACAGTAGAAGTGTTTCAAAGAGTTTGAATGTGCATAGTATTTTGCATTAGAAAAGAACTTCAAAGGGGTATTTATAGCAGATTTAGAGTTTCTGGTGCATAAAAAAAAATTTCAAAAGGGATATTATGACTTTCCAGACACCTGGCTTATAGGTGAAGGCAGGTGATTTTGAATGGATAATCCTGGGGGTTGAGTGCACAGCCCCACTAAGAGGACGGTCCCAGCTGAATCAGGGGTCTTTACCCATGCATTAAAAAGAGCTCTGATGCTTTTCACAGATTAATCATCATTTTGAGCTTATTGAGTGGGAGGACTGTCTGCTTTCCACTGCGCAGATCGTTTGATCCATCTTTCAAACTGTGAAGGTCAGTGAGCGAATGTTACCCCTGTTGAAATAATTGAGGGTGGTTGAATTTCAATGACAGTACCCATGGTTCAGATCTGTATTGTAATTAAATACATTTTCTTTTTCATTATTATTTTTAGCAGCTGCTCCTGCAATTATGTGAGTCAGAATCACACTGACTTATTGAGCAGCATGGTGGCTACCAATCAACTGCACTCACTGCACTGCCAAATAGTCATCCGAACTATTAAATACAACAGTTACGGTGATGCAAATATTGTATCAGCATGTTATAATGGCAGCACTGGGGAAAAAAATGTGGAGAGCAGCTATTTACACAAGAATCTCATCTATCTTCTATAGGATGTTTTAACACGCTGTGACCTCAGACTCTAAATACACTGAACATGAAGAAGGAAGAAATGAAGAAAAGGGAATGAAGGTGAATGATGTTGAACTATGAATAATTAAGTGGAAAGTAAAGCTTTGGTACACATTGCAGCGAGTTATTACAGGGGGTGAGTGGTCTACTCCACACATCAGCCCTTGTTTGCTGCCTTGTTTGAGCAGGTGGGGTGGGGTGGTGAGCGGGGGCTCATCTGTAGCATCATGGGAGCAGTGGGGGAGTGAGGTTGGGGGTGTTTTCTATTTCATTTTAATTGGAAGCTGGAATTCTTGGATAAGAGGAAGACAGAAAGCCATTTGGCAGAGTCCTTGCTCTCAGCCGGGGCTAAATGAAGAAGGCCGTGTGGAGATGAGGGGTCTGTGGAGGGCCAGTAATGAAGAGAGGTCCCAAAAGACTCCAGCACAGCCACAGCAATCTAGTGGACCCAGGAAGGTGGGGCGGGTGTGGGTGGGTGTCAGGAGTGCATGTTTTAATGAAGATGGAGGGACAAAGGAGGAAATAAAGGGATGTTAGAGGAGGGATGTAGAGATAATGGGATGTAGGGGGTGCTGTCTTACTTAAACAAAGTGGAACATCCTTGTAATTATTTTAATATAAAAAAGTCATTTTTTGTTTGCATATGCCGTGACTGAGTGCGATGAGTGCAAGATCAGACAAGATATCGATTGATCAAAGAAGTGTGCTAGTTAGAGTTGAAGATAATTTACTTGCTAAATACAACAAGTGATTGCAATCACTGATGAGATAAGAGCACAGGGAAATTATCAGTGTCACAACAAACAAGAATGATCAGAGTATGGATAGTCAATTTGCAGCATGTAAACATCAATTGTAAGTACACACAGGGAGCCCACAGGCATACTTACATATCAACGTATCTGTTCACTTTTCAGACAATCATATAACACCATCAGCAGGAGTCTCTTCCAACTCAGCAAACACACACAAACCCCAACAAGCAAACCAACTTGTGTTTCTTTGCAGCACCACTTTCGAAATGGAAAAAGCTGTCAGCGTGGTTCTGGATGAAATCACGAATGAATGTGAGTATCAGAGAATGTTGTGATGGAGCTCAGCGGGGGTGCTATTCTACACAACAGCGCCCATGGCCTGTATGCTGAGACTATAAAGAGGAGAAAATTCCAATGGAAAACTGCTCTGCAGGGAGAAGCGTGGCCCATTACAGAGGTGCCCCTTGCTAGAATGACACCATTAACTCTGTCTGGGCGGTTCCAAAGTAAATGTGGGCATCCAACCTTGAGACACTCAAAGGATTATACAAGTCATGTTGCATGTTTCACTGCACAAGATTTTTCAATGTTTTAAGACATTCCAGACAGACTTTGGTTTCCATTAATTTCATTGAGGTATGAGTATTATAACTAACCTGAGATAGGTAATATATCACTGGGAACATAATGGTACCTTTATGAACGTTACTGTACATCCTTCGGGTAGGCTATTGCTGTTAGGCATGATATAATTTGTCTTCCAGGTGGTGAATCAATGTGTTGGTGGGATGCTCCAACATCCACGATTTTATATTAAGCTGACAAACATCAGCCTCCTTAATAAAATAAGATACAAAACTCCTTTTGTAAAACTTTGTATGGGTTTGATTTTCAGACCATTTATCAAGTGAGTGTAATACTGAAATCCGGGATGTCAGAGCTTCCTGTTAGAAGATATTTTAAAAAATGTTGTCCTGTAACCTGCCTTGTAAGATAAGATAATAACAACATAACCTTTGGGAAAAATAAAAGTGACACTATGTTTGCTGTGATTGAGGTTTGTAAGTTCATCTTCATACTGTGCTGAAGTGAATGTAAACCAATGGATGAATGTGTGAACCCCCCATCATTCATCTGTGGTTTATTTGGTGAAGCTACATTCACCTTTACTTACGGGAATATCTTTTCCAAAGTGACATATAACAAATAACAAGGCAGATAATGTTCAAGGACAATTTGATGGAACATTTGAAAGTTGATGGACAATCAATGGTATCGCAGTGATCAGAAAGGAAAGTTTTAATAGATAACTTCCTTATCCTGTTGTGGCAGCGTGACCTTTACAACCATTATGCTGGCACATTATTCTCTGTTTATATCCTTTATAAGTTGCTGTAAGCTTCTATCAACATTTGATAGAGGGGCCTCTATCAAATGTTGATATAAAACTGGATCCAAATGGTGCACAATCAAGAACAGAGCTATATCTGAATGAATCCAAATAATGCCACAAAGTGGCAGGCTACCATGGCTACGTCTGTATGGGAGGCACAGAAATGGACTGATTGGCCCACTATCATCCCTCTCCTCCTCATCCTCTCTCTTTAGAGGCTTTCTATTCCTCCATCTCCTTGGCTCTGAAATAAAACCACCTCATTCCTCTCCATTCACATCCAACTGTGACTGCTTTGGTTCTTTTTGGCCCTAGATAGAGAAGCAGCTCCATCTCATGTTTCTCTGTGGCCCTTAGATGTGGATGTTTACTGTCGGCCAGGGCCTTATTACATTCTTTCAACAACTTAAAAGCATTGTCCCCCTAATGGGACCTATAAAACAGTGAGAAAAGCCTGTTGTGACAATGGACCTCATTGTGTCAGAGTGGACTCATTGGCACTCTGCAGAGAGCGGCATATTAAAAAAAAGCAACGAGAGAAAGAGAGGGTGAGAAAGTAGAAAGGACTCAAATAAATAGGAGTGGGAGGATAGGATAGGAAATCTGGCAGTGTCAATCACCAAAGTCCATCTAGTGCATCAGTGTCAGGCTTATTGGGAGCTTGGCATTTTAGTTGTAGCTGTTGTATCTTCTTCTCTCTTGTCCTTTGAATTGGAGTTTTGGTGTTGATGGTTTTTGAATGACCATTTAACCCTCTATGGTACGCAGTATGATGTCAGTTGGGAAAAAAATGTTTGGAGTGTTTTTTATTCATAGAATAGACCATATTAACATAATCTAAAGAAACATTTTAAAATAAAAATTGGGGGGGTACTTTTAGGGGTGTGTTGCCTTGAGGCAACACTGTACCATAATGGCAAGTAGTGAAAAAAGAGTTATTGTTTCAAATTTTAACATAATTTATTTAAAAACACAAGGAAAATACTCAATAGCCTCAACAATTGTAAATGCATGTCACTTAAAATGGTAAAATGTAAAAAATAACTATTTTCATAACATTACAAGTCTGAATGTTGCCTGCAGGCAACACTGTACCATTGTGGAACAACCTAAAAGAATGAATACGTTAAAGAGTCTAAGGCTCACTGCTTATGGAAATTCATGAAGCAGTTCTTCTCAGTAGTGAAGCATAGATAAGTGACACACTTTGAACAGTGCACTAACTATACCCT
>JAVQJL010011717.1:0-16578 GCA_036024295.1 Nannoperca obscura
CCTATCGTGTCGTTTTCTTCTCCACTAAATCAAAATGAACCGTAGCGCCACCTAGTGGACACATCTGAGGATATTACTAGTGGTTTGGCCTGGATGTGATTTGACTTCTCCAAATTATATTTTATATAAAACACACATTAACATGGTTGATCATTGGGTGTAAACCGTATTCTATATAGAATATCACTTTATTTCATAATAATAACAATATGAATATGTCAGGCTGCACTGGGGGAGACAGTAATCTGTGTTGAGAACTGTTGGGAGGTTTACACTGCCTGCTTTAAATGTATATTTTAGGACTTTTCAGCTTTATTGCCCAGTTTAAAATATTTGTTAAAGTAAAGTAATCAAAAATAATCAAATGTAATAAGTTACATTACTTTAAGGAAGTAATCAAAATAGTTACATTAGGGTAACTAGTAATCTGTAACCTATTACATTCCAAAAGTAACCTTCCCAACACTGGTCATTTCTAAGATTTGAAAACGTTGATTTATTTTTTGTGAAAAGAACAGATACAAATTATTATTCAAAGTAATTTATATACATGTATGGAGTGGATCTGTAAGTTTTATTTCTCCCAGTGATCAAATCTCTTTAAACATAGTCCCATTTGCGTCACCTTTCCACAAAGTGTCACATCAGTTGGTCTGCAGTCTCCACTTAATATGCCTTCCTTTGTAAATACACTACACTGTGCATCCTTAACGCACGTAGTTCTTAGGATACAGCTTGAAGAGCTTCCCCTCCTGTGTGGGCTCGAATCCATATTTCTCCAGCTGGTCTTTGCTGAAAGTGCCCTCTTCAAAGTCTTTCTTGATCTGAGGGGACACAACCTCAGCGAACACACTCTGCGCTGTGAGTGGAGGCTCCGTTCCTCTAGGGGTGCGGTATGACACGTAGGGTTTGAGTTTGAATCCCTCTAAATTAGGCACCACGAACTCGGGAATCATGGCCCGTATGGACAGAAACTTCTTGCTGGAGAGCCTCAGTCCTGTTGGCCTCGCGCCCCTGCCTTTATTATGAGTCCTGGATCCACGCTTGCTGGTGAACTCGGCCATCCTGTCCGCTCCTCTTACCAGACCCCGCATCAGCGTGGATAACACACCCATGCTGCCACGGCAGAAAACCTGCGGAGAAATAACGATTGTTTTACACATTGAAATTCTAGTTTTTTTTCTTCACTTACCTTCGTTTGTTTGTTTCCGTTTGCTGCATCGTTACCTGTTACAAACACATTGTTCCACATGTAGCGAAAATTGTTTCCGGTAAGGAAAACCTGCGTTAAATTCCCGATTTAGGCTAGAGAACGTTTGAAAGTGTTGTGTTGCGTACTGTGTACAATTTGTAACTCATTAGCTAGCTAGCTAGCAATAAGTAATACAACAAGTATTGCTGCTACGTCTCAAGACAAGCTACTTACGGATTTACACAAAATAATAGATCATGTTTAAATGTTAGAATTTCAAATTGCCCATATGTTTATAAATTAATGCAAAATTCGACTCCTCTCACCTTGAGCACACTGTTCGTCCAATCCAAGAAATGTGCCTGACTGTCCAATGAACTGCTCAGTGATTGGCCGAAAGGCGACACCATCCACCAATTTAAATCTGAAATACTAGTACTTCAGCCAGGGACTGGGTGCATTAAGTCAGACAGAATTGCCTGGTACACAGACAAATAACCCTTCAAAATAAATGCTTAAATGACACGTTAGCGTGTGCAAACTAAAAATACATCTCTACTTCACTGTTAACGTTCAGCTAAACTATGGATATACTTTTTATCACTAAAAAGTCATATGCAGCCATTGAATTGCACCATCCATCATTTTTAAATACAGTCTATGTCTGCGCTACATCTGGGTTCCTGTGCATTTTCTTCAATGCAGGCCTTATTTTGAAAAGAAAAACCGGACGTTCAGATTGTTTTACCAAACAGTCTTTACACCATTCTAAGGCATGTAACTTAACGAAAACTTTGACACAAGAGAGGTACGTGGGAAAGATAATTTGGTCCGTTCAGTCGAAAATGTTTAGCTGAAGGTCTTTTTGTTCGTTGGTATTTGTTATAGACTCTGTCAATACATACTTGTACTTGCATTGCATTGGGTTGTCTTGTTGTTGTTGGACTGCAACCTCAGGAGCGGACACACTTAGTCTGTCAGACAAAGAAAGTTAAAAGTTTATGTTAGCTCATTTTAACTTTACATGTTGACACCACACTACGCACTGTTCAATTGTCAACTATAGGCAAATCTTAAACTATAAAGACGTGCGAGTTATTTTGCGTCACCTATACCATAACGTTACATTTAGCTCCTGTCAAGCAGATGCTCCGTGTTGTCACCAAACTCTTTGAAACATCAGGCTAATTAATGAATTCTGCTTCCGTTGCTCTCCAGCAAATGCACTCAATTCGAAGACAATACGACATGAATGACTAAAATCCACTTTTCACTTCGGCATATACACATAATCCATATTCTTCTATTTTTGAATGGAATTTAGCAATTAACAGGCATACCCAGGGTGGGTAAACATGGGAATTTAATAAGGGAGAGAAGTGACACTCAGATGTATTTCGTAAACAAACTCAACAGAATGGCCGAGATCCCCCCCCGTCCCTTGGACGAGCTATCTAGCATTTTCCCGAGCAGTGTGTCAGCCCGTTAGAGCACATCAGTGTGTAAGTGCCGGAGGGAGTGTCTGGTTACAGGCACCGAGCTTGTGACATCTTTTTCTAGTAGGTGATCTTTACCCCAGATTTCGGAGCTCCTTTGCTCTGTGCTCTTGTGTCGGTCAGCTGGGTAGAGCAGAGGTAGAGGTATCGATGTTGCCACAATCAAGGGGCTATTAATGCACGATCACAACGCTTCGTCAAAACACCACGTTAGCAAGGAATCATCTTTGTCATCATCATCATCAGTTTTGATTGCCCGGTTTGATCTAATATGAAAAGTTATCATTGTCTGACTTTCTTTAAATGTAAGTTCTTTTCACTCTTTAGTCTCTTTAGTGTTTTTTTAACAGGCATGGAAGACGATGAAGAGGACAGCTGCAGTATATACCCGGTATGCACCTCTTCAACACCATTCATTGCACTTTAATGTCTGAACATTTGTTCTGCAATGCGTTAAGTTTGTTCACCCAATTATTGGGCTCGTGCTGGGTAAAAGATGTTCAGTCATATTTTCAACTGAACGCTGCCGTCCCTGTCCTTCTTCTACCCCCGATTGCTCTGACACATCCTGTTGTTTCCCTGCTAGGTGTTTGAGAACCTGGTTCCCCTCGGTAGTGAGATCAAATCCAGGATGAAGACATTTGTGGAGGAAAGGATGGAAGCCAATTTGGTAACTGCTCACAGTCAATTTCTGACTCTAATGGTTGGACTGTGACATTGTTTGCAAATGAATTTCTTTAGCTTTAATTAATATGTGTGTTGAAGTGCACTGGAGCAAAGGGTGTACACATGAATCACATTGGTGTTTTATGTTTCTGTCATGTAGCAAAAACATGTGGAGTGAACACATGAGTGGATAGAATAAATAGGTGTTTTTCTTATAGTTAAAGAAGTGAATACAGCTCATTTGAGTGTTGTAAACAGTGTCTGTTTTTTCTTCCAGTGGACGGCTGTGCTGATCGGAGCTGTGACAGTTGTTTCTATCGTTGGAGTGGTCGTGTTCCTTCTCTACAGAAGATACAAACAATCAAGTCAGTCCCCTGCACGCTGTGCATCCTGTTCTGTTATTAGTAATATTTTCAGTGTGTAAAAATGTGCAACATCAACAGTTTCACAATCATACAAGCATCATACATGTTAAGAGTTCGATTTAAACTGGTTATTGTTTCTTAAAAAAATCACCAGTATCAACAATAACAAAAAATACAGAGATACCAATTTCGTAGTTCCAGTAGATGTAATTGGTAATATTGTGTTATTCTGAGGGAAGAAACTGGAGGGTGATTTAATCAGACAGTTCAGTTGAACACTAACATGAGGAGCACAGAGCGATTCAGAAGGTCGATTGCTGATGGTCTCATTGAGGACGTCTGGTGTGTTTCAGAGGAGGAGGCTGGCACTCCTCACTATCGCTTCAGGAAGAGAGACAAGGTGATGTTCTACGGCCGAAAGATCATGAGAAAGGTCAGTGGCTTCTTTTTTTTCTTTTTTCTGAAAAAGCAATATTGCAAAGTTGTACAAATCCTTTTCAGTATTTTTAAATACATTTTCAAGTATTTTAAATACACATATATGTGGATATGCACAGAAAGAGGTATTTAAAAGTGTGGGCTGTAACTCAGTCCTCAGGAAAACCTTCAGTCCTCCATGTTCATTTCCAGGTGTGAACCTCTCCACACATCTACACTTTGTGTACTTCTACTTCAGTCTGTCTACACTTTTTTGGCCTCCAACTTGAAAGAGGTTGTTGGACTTGGATACCCTGGTCTCACTTTTGAGTCACGGAGATAAGCATGAGTTTTCTGAAAAAGAAACACCTGACAACTATTACAAAACCCATAAGGCAACAACACCATCAGCTTCTGTTTGGCACAAGCATCTCAGACCAAAACAAATGGGCACGTTGGCCCATATCACCTGACCTCCAAGCAGACCTAACCCCATTGTCAAAAACACTAATTTTACCTCTCAGATCACTGTAAAACACACTTCATTCAAGCTCAACAGAAACAAAATAAAACTCAAATAAACCGCCAAGAAATAGTCTACAATAATAATAATAAATAGTAATAGCATGGCCACAAGACAGTGATCCTGCTGACACTGACTGGACACTGAAATCAGTTCTTAAAGACACAGACTGCAGGCCCTCATCACACAGCAGGCCGTTTGCTGATGGGCCTGTTGTCTTCTTTATTGTGTTGTCATGGTATTTGGCATATGCTGGCATTTTACCATACCATCACTCAGTCCAACCAGACTAACTGTGGTTTTTATTGCGTTTTTTCAAGTCTATTTGTCTCTATTCCACATTCAGCTTCCTTGTATCATTGTTGTTTGTTTGTATGTGGGGAGCTCCTAGTGGGATTAATACGGTTGTTTGTACTGTATTGTACATCTCTTGGCAATCATCACATTATCTTTATATTTTTCTCAAGTGGACATTTTGGCCTGATCTTGGCACTAGAGGAAGGGTCAACAGTCAAGACCAAAACACTACATGTGACAAAATGTCACATTAATGCAGTCGTCAGTTGTGTCCTCGTGGGAGCAGTATTATTTATATCAAAGTTCATCGCACAGCTGGCCAGTGTGTCATGGTATTTTGGACGTGTGGGGCAGATGGACGGACAGACAGAGACTGACTGGCCGATGACATCGCTGTCATTGCTCACTTAGCTTCAGTTAGCTGATATTAGCATGAATGTCTTTTCATGATCAGAAACAGTCTGTAAATCATCACATACATGCAAACATGTCAAATGACCAAACCTTTCCTGTTGCAGGTTCAGACGCTGTCCTCAGCCCCGGCCTCTCATTCAAACTCAGCTTCCCGGCAGAGAGCGAGGAAGAGGACCAAAGTCCTGTCCATAGCTCGCAGGTAAGCTCTTTTTTTTTAAGCATTTGTTGTAGGCAGAAGAAAAGCGTCTGTCAGCGTTAAAAGTTCACTCTTCACCCCGGGAACAGCTGTTTGACAAAATAATCTCAACTCAAGTTGAGTGGACCTAGAGTTAAGATTACTACCAGATAAGCTGTTATTTTAAGATACCAGGGGACAGCACCAAAGACATGATCGGAGCCAGCCACCACTAAATATTGGATCTACTGTTACATTTATGATGAATTTAAAAAGCTGCTTATGCGTAGAGTCACTTTAAATACTTTTTTAATACAATCAAGTGCAACATTTAAAGCCTCCAGCGTTAACTTGAGCAGTCAGTCAGTATATATATATGTATATATATATATATAATCATAAATAGATAGTTTAAATATCTGTTTTAAATTTATAGTGTTAAAAAGGAGGATTTGCATTATAAATACGCAAAAGTGTTATTACTTGATTAAATATAATGGTTTACATACAGCAAGCACTTGTTTTTAAGTTCTGATTTAGACTTTACTCAGAATTCTGAGCTGAGACTCGCTTCAGAGACATGTCCTGCCAATCAAAGTAAAAGTACGTCTTTACAATATGAAGAATGTGTTTGTGTTAGGATCCTGCGCATCCGGAGAGAGCCCCCCACCCTGCAGCCCAAGGAGCCTCCTCCCTGCCTGCTCGAGGCCGACCTGACCGAGTTCGATGTGCAGAACTCCCATCTGCCCTCCGAGGTGCTGTACATGCTGAAAAATGTCAGGTGAGCAAAGTGACGCGCTTTTACATTTACATTTACATTTAGCAGACGCTTTTATCCAAAGCGACTTCCAAATAAGAGCTTTACATAAAGTGCATAGAACCATGATCGCCTTTGTTTTCATCCTCCTCATCAACAGTAGCACAGGTTCCATGCAGTCCCATAGTAACATCTAGACTTAATGAATAGTTGTGTAAAATGTTACAAATGGGATTTTCTCTGCTAAAAAAGTCAATTAGTCGACTGATAGAAAATTGACGATGAAGTGTTTTGATAATCTTTTAAATTATTATTTTGGTTCCATTTTCTCAAATGAGAGGATTTTCTGCTCGTCTTTGTTTTTGTACAGTATGGTCCGCTTTCTTACTTCTTTCTCCACTCACTGTATTATCCATATGTCCCAATGACTTCAACCAATCATCGATTGTAGCGACTCCTAAACCCACCATGAGCTGCTGAGAGGCTGAGACAGGGAACAATCAACATCTGTGACGCGCCGTTTGAATTATCCAGTTCCACTTCAAGATATGCGTTTTTAAAAATGCATTGTTCATTTCAAAGTAGAAAAACTGAAACAAAATACAGTGCATGAAGTTGATACTGTATGTGTAAAGGGGCACGTGGAGGCTGTGAGATTTGTGGTCAACAGTCGCCATTCATTTGAACAGGTGACTAAATAGACATAATAGTCCTGAAATGAGCAATAAACAAACATAATATAAATATATACAGCTCCTACATCAATGTATCAAAAGAGCTGTCAATGAATGTTCTGCTGTTTTAGCAATGTGTGTGTGTGTTACATTCTTGCCAATAAAGCATATTGAATTGAATTTAAACCCAGGGTGCTCGGCCACTTCGAGAAGCCGCTTTTCCTGGAGCTGTGTCGTCACATGGTGATGGTCCAGCTGCACCAGGATGAGGCACTCTTCCAACCAGGTGACACCGACGACAGTATTTACGTGGTTCAAGATGGCCGCCTGGAGCTGTGCATCCATGAGAGTGTAAGACCGCCGGGGGCCGACCACACTGTTTGCTGCGGGGAAACTGTCCCGTGTGTTGGAACCCTTGCCCGTGTTGTGATTGTTGCTCTGCTGTCACGTTGAGGTGGGATTGTGTTTTCTTACTGCAGGACGGTACAGACGCCGTGGTGAAGGACGTTTTACCAGGAGACAGTGTTCACAGTTTGCTCAGTATCCTGGACACCATCACTGTACGTCTTTACTCCCATGTGTAATACGTATTTTAGAACAAATTTAAAAAAAGAGTCTTGTGTCTAATTCTGATCATCATATAGTCTAGCTGAGTTCTTTGGCCGATGGAGAATTCTAGTTTGTGGTGTGACATTAACACTTTTTGGACTTATTTTTACTATGCTTTTCTGTACAAATTGTGTATCTTAACATGTTGTGTTTCAATCATTTATTCACTTTCCCCCCCACATTTTGTATATCGTATAGTAGAATTTGTGAAGGTTTTTACTATGTACAACATCCCGCTTTCTCCAAACACTGTTATCTGTGTCCCAGGGCTATCCAGCACCTTACAAAACTGTATCTGCAAGAGCTGCTATTCCCTCCACCGTCCTGCGTCTTCCCGCTGCAGCCTTCCAGTCAGTCTTTGAGAAATATCCTGAAACTCTGGTCCGCGTCATCCAGGTAAAGTATCCACTGAGTGACAAAGAGAAGTATTGGATTCATTAAGTGAGCTACAGGCATCGAAGTAGCACCTTAGCCCGGCAGCTTCAGAATATGTTTTATTGTATTAACAGTGCAGTGTGTATGTTCCCCATGTCGTCCTGTTTCCTTCCTGTCCTCTGTAGATAATCATGGTGCGTCTCCAGAGAGTGACCTTCCTTGCATTACATAACTACCTTGGCTTGACCACTGAGCTCTTCAACCCGGTACTGTGGATATGGATTGTGCAAACATATTTTTTTATTTTTGACATTACTTTTTTTTTGTTGACATTTTCTTTTATTCTGCACTATCTCTGAGTATGTTCCTTCCTAAGGGCATGTTTAACAACAGGTCGTGTATGGCAAGCCCTTTTAACATTTAATCAGTGGGGCTGACTGACTAGTAGCAATTTGGTCCACTAGTGGAAATTACATTTCCACATGTCAAAATGTAGTTTTGCATACATAAAGAACCCACATACACTAACCCGAAAACTGGCAACAATACAGAGAACAAAAGGTATGAGAAAGTCAATGGATATTTCAAGCTCTTAAAGCTACCATCCAAAGTTGTTCTTCCTCCTCTGTTTTTTTTCCTATGTTTCTGAGAGAGTGTTTTCTGCTTTTGAACAGACCTGCTATCAAAACACATTCAGCAGTAACTCCAGGTGTCATCAAACCAGCCAGAATATTGTACTGGATGCTTTCCTTTCCTTTTCAAAATGAGAAACAGGGGAGCCCATTATACTGAATGTCAGTTCAATGGCTGCCTGCTTGGCACCTATTAGGTGGGAGGGAACTTCTCTCTTCCCAGTGTTTTTTCAATTTTCTTTCTTTCTATAAGTTTTTTTTGTATTTCCGTGATCAGTATTTATTATTTATATAGCGGCCATATCATCACAAATTTATCTCGGTGCACAAGAGGCGTCTTATTATTATTTCCTGTCCAATCATTGCAATTAAAGGAATTCGGTGCAAATAAACTTTGGGACCAGTTGAGCAAAGCTAATATTTGGTGCTAAAAGTGAAATATCTTCATTTATTCAGTCCCTCTCCAGAAATGAATTTATATTTACCTTTAATAGAATGTGATAAAAATGTTGCAGTCGTCATAAACGTCTCCATCATGTATTCCACTATATCAATTTAACCTTTGCCCATATGCAGTTAGAGAATGTTTACAAATGAAGTAGGTAATAAAATATTATTATAATTATTTGTTTGTGTGTGCTACAGGAGAGCCAAGCCATCTCCTTGGTGTCGGTGGCCCATGTTCTGGGTGAGGCTCATCCACACAGAGGGCTCCGCAGGCAGCCTTCCCACTCTGATGAGCTGAGCTGCGAGAAAGCAGATGCAGGTCAGGAAAAAACAGCATTCTCTCAACATTTTAGGCTGCAGTAGTGTGTGTGTGTGTGTGTGTGTGTGTGTATGTGTGTGTGTGGTAATATTTGTTTGTTTTCTTGTTACACACTACAGCAGAGAAGTCCAGCCTCTCTGACACGTCCACATCTAAATACAAGAAATCTCGCTCTTTCTCCAACCCAGTGGCTGTTACGGGTATACACACACACACACACACATATATATATAATTTTTAGACACATTTTATATATTTGCCTTTTTAGTGCCTTTCTTGTATCAATAAAACATCAGTAAACGACATCAACTCTGCAACTTGCTTATCTAAATAGATTCAAACTATGTGTAATGTTTCTAATAGAAAGCCCTGAAACAATGTCAGAAAGTAGGAATTATATCTTAAAGAAATACTTTTTGAAGCTTTGCAGTATGTTGTTAAATTAAAGGGAAACTCTGATATTTTTAAACCTGGTGGAGGCAATCTACTAGACCAATTCCCAAACTTTTGCAAACTATTAGTCATTTAGACCCTCAAACATTTTTAAAACAGGGCCCAGGTTTAAAAATAAAGATGAGAATTGTATTTTTGCAGGCTTGTTATTATTATAATAATAATAATAAACATTATAAAACCAAATTACCAATAATTGCCCATTTCTGTAACTTTTGTTATTGCTAATGTTCTCATTAACAAGATCTATTATGCAAGTCTTGTGCTTATCAAAGAATTAAAACCACTTATAGTGGCAGAAATCTGACAAATCAAGTTGCCAAACATCAATGAAATGGTGCTGCAGTAAAAACGAGCAACAACAGTAGCATCAGCAGGTCTCTAAACTACAACCACCACTGCAGCCAAGACACAATGTGTTGATGAGTATTGTTATAATGGTCAATTTGATGACTGTGAACTTTTTGTGTCATGCAGGTGAAATGTCAGTCGACCTCAACAGAGTATATGAACGGGCTAAAGTCACCAAAGAGGAGACTCACACTCCTGTGAAGGTCTGTGGACAAGGACTTTCCTTCTGGTTTGAATCCAGGTTTTGAACATCCGGGGCCAGTTTGACAAACATATTCTAGACTAGTCTGTGTAGTCGGGGCCCGTCTTATTATGCCCGTACATTAGTCTAGTAAAGTCAGACAGTGTCACAGAAATAAGACCAGCCACCCTAACTCCAAACTAAGAGCCATGTCTCCGATAACAATGAGCGCCACCTGCTGACCAGTGTTTCCATGGTAACAATCGCTGCCCCCTGCTCACCAGTGGCACCAAATGTCAAACAAAGATGTGTGGTTTGCTAACAATGTAGTGGAGCGAGTAATGAGAACGGAAAGAGTTTCTGAGAGAGCAGTAACCTGTAGGAAATATACAACTGTGAGGACCAAGGAAACTCTCCTGATCCTGACTGACGAGGAAGTAGGAGTACTGAATATTCCCAGTAAAACGTACAAAATGTTGAGTTCTTCCAGAAGACAAATGTCTACAAATAAACGTTTTCTGCTGGTGTGAATGGAGCTAAGAGTCAGCCGTTTTGTAGTTTGACAAAAGTATTTTAGTTTTCGGAGAATGTATAGCAAATCAGTCCTGCTTGATCTAAGCTATAGTCAAAGTCTAACTTTGTGAAGTCGACCAGCCCCCCCGGAGGAAGTCAGGGAGGTCGTAGTCACATTGCAGTGTATAGAGAGGGTTAAATACTTTGCTCAGGGGGAACACAGCACTATCTGTGATTGGATGATTACAGCGGCTCTCTGTTTTCCTGCTAATGATTGACTTTGTTTAAGAATATTTATAGAACTGGCAGGTATTTGTTGTATTCATGTGTATTCATATGATTGAGGAAACTAATATGCCATTTTGATGTAGACTTAATGTAGAGCAGCAAATTACAGATTTAGTGGATCCTTTTAGTACTCTGCACAGGTACTTGGAATGAAAGCTGCATGAAGTCCTCATGACACTTTTGTGTCTGTCTCTGTCTGCTCAGTCTATTCTGAAGAAGAGTGTGACCGTGCTGCACACTCCGTCTGCTGTTTACCACTACAGTGATGCTGGAGGAGGAAATATCCACCATAATAAAGTTAATGCCATTTTCCAAGCTGCCCAAAAGGATCTGCTGCAGGTCATCCAGATAGAGGTAGCTGGCAAACTACAGATTGTTCCGCACACAGAATTCACATTTAAAATGTCTTTTATATTATTATATCATACTATATACCTATATATTATAATATCCTATTTCTTGAGTATTTTTCTAGAGTTTGAACAAAATATAATTTCATGTTATCAGGACCCCAGTCTGCTGGAGGGGCGGGTGAACCTTCGCCAGGTCAAAGCCGGCTCTGTTGTGGCTCACCAGGGAGACCAGGTCAGTGTGTTGGGCCAACATTGATTCGGTGTGTGTCTTCTTTGTGGGACAGGCAAGTTATCAAAGCACCAAATGTATGTGTATATTTGATCAAACGATGGCCAGGTTTCCCACACAGTAACACAGATACGTTAAATCATATTTCATCTGTTCCTCCTAAATGATGTTTTCTGTTCTTACATGGAAATGATTTGCACCTACAGAGCGACAATGTCTCCACTTTGATGACGTCTGATTTGAACTGCTTGAGTATTACAACCCTCAACCAAATTGATTTAAGGTGTCCTATAGAGTTTTCTTGTAATTAAACAAAGACGTTTACCTTCATTGTTTCTTCTAAAAACACACTGTGTGTCAGACAAACACGGTGAACTCATTTCCTTCCTCAAGAAACCTTTGCAAAGCTGATTTTTGGTAAATGTAAAAATGTCTTTGTTTGCACATTGCTGTGCTTCCTGGTATGTTACCACCCCATACAGGTTAGTGGAGGACAGACCATTTGTAATCAAATAACAGCCCTACTGTGCGTGTTATATTGAAGTAGCTTCTGATGTGTACTCTTCATCCAGACCATTCTGTCTTCTTCACCTCTTCTTTCCCTTACAGGATGTGAGCGTGGCGTTTGTCATCTCGGGGTCGCTCCACGTGTACCAGCGCATGATAGACCGCGAGGAGGATACTCTGTTGTTTGTCACCCACCCGGGGGAGATGGTGGGCCACCTGGCCGTTCTCACGGGGGAGCCCCTCATCTTCACTGTCCGAGCTCACAGAGACTGCACCTTCCTCTCCATATCCAAGGCCCACTTCTATGAGTAAGAACAAGCTCCCATGCAAAACACTCCTTTAGTTCGTTTCTTTGGGGTTCCAAAGTGGGCTCTCCCCCAACACGGCCGCTAGGATGCAAACAAGTCTGTGCTTTCAACTTTGCAGAATAATGCGCGAGGAGCCCAGGGTGGTGTTGAATGTAGCTCATACTGTGGTGAAGAGGGTGTCACCATTTGTCAGGCAGATCGACTTTGCTCTGGACTGGATGGCTGTGGAGGCTGGCCGTGCCGTCTACAGGTATCTACTCTACGGAGCCAGTGATGGCCTTCTAACTGAAACAATTAATTTGTCGCTAATATAAACAGGAATTAAATGTATTATAAGGAACTTTTTTACTCGACTTGCTTAGCTGCCTTTTAGAATTTATGTTAAATGTTTTTGTTGTGTTTTGAACAAGAAAATAGGACATAAAGATCATGTCAATGTGTTTCAATCAGGCAGGAAAATGGATTGCATGCAAATTATACATTTTAGTCCATGTAAATATGTAAAAGAAATAATAACAAATCACTTAAATCATTCTAGTGTGTGTTGGTAGTTTTGGATTTCGATGTTTTTATTGTTTGTTTGCTTTTAGACAGGGAGACAAGTCCGATAGCACCTTCATCGTCCTCAGTGGGCGACTGCGCTCTGTCATTGCAAAGGATGATGGGAAGAAGGAGCTGGCTGGAGAGTATGGCCGTGGGGATCTCATTGGCGTGGTACGTGGTCAAGAAACTTTTTTTTGTGAAAAAATGAAAAGACACCACTACAGATGGCAGTACGACCCCCTGTGTTGTGGCTTGTCCAGGTCGAGGCCCTGACCCACATGAACCGAGCCACCACGGTCCATGCTGTCCGGGACTCTGAGCTGGCCAAGCTACCCGAAGGAGCTCTGAACTCCATCAAGAGGAAGTATCCTCAGGTTGTCACCAGGCTGATTCACCTGCTGGGACAGAAGATCCTGGGCAACATGCAGCAGGTCAATGGACCTCTGGCTGGTAATCGCAGTTTTCTCTGTTTGTTAGTGTGCGTCAGGATGGGACTCTACCAAAAACTTTTGACTTTACTACTAAACTACTAAAATGTGTTGCGTTCCAGTATGAAACAAGGTACTCAATCAAGATATATGCAAGATAAGACATACGAAGAGCAAAATGTTCTTTTCTGACTGAATTATCCAATGAGAACAACGCTCCTCTGCCCTGCAGCTCGTAGTCTGGCTCTCCAAACCCCCACCAGTAAGTGGGACACTGGCAATCCGGCCTCCAACCTGTCCACTGTGGCCATCCTGCCGGTGTCTGAGGAGGTTCCCCTCACTGCCTTCACTCTGGAGCTGCAGCATGCACTCAGTGGCATTGGTACACACACACACACACACACACACACACACACACACACATATATCAATGCTTACACCACCTTTACAGTTTACCTGAAGAGTCATGATTCATGACAGGACCACATCCTTCACAGAGTGTGTACAATATGATCTTTTCTGTCTACTAAACCCCTGTGAGCAGAAAAGATCAGATTCAGTATTTAAAGTCCCCCACACCCTTTACTCCACCCGGTGTCGCCTGATTAGACCTCCCAACAGGACTGTGTGGGATTGACAGCTCCCTCACAAACCCCTCTGTTTGTTGATACGTGGTGTGCAGACAGGGCATATGAGAAGGCAGGTGTGAGGGTGGGTGGAGTGCAAAACACTGGAGGATCTACTCTAGAATCGGCACCAGGATACATTGTGCTACACTTTCATTCACAGCAACGTCATTGGTCCTATTTCAAAGCCGTGTTTCTGTTTTCTGAAGGTCCCACTCAACTCCTGACTAGTGACATCATCAAACAGCGACTAGGCTCTGCTGCTCTGGACAGGTAGACCTCCTATCGAGTGATTAAACTGTATATGTTTGAATCATGTGTTCAGATTGGTTGAAGTCCTGTGAGGCATTGCTGGTTTTGATGTTTGGTTCTTTCTGGAAACAATTCGTTGATTGAGACAGATGTCAGTTTTCACAGTAAAACTTTGTAACTAACTGTAAAGTTACAAACTTCATGAGAAACAGGATTCATTTAACAGATGTTATTTAATTTACAGTAACAGGTCATATGTTGCAAACAGGCTGATATTTGAACGTTATCTTTTAGTGTCCATGAGTACCGCCTGTCCAGTTGGCTTGGGCAGCAGGAAGACATCCATCGCATCGTCCTCTACCAGTCCGACTCTGGCCTCACGCCTTGGACCCAGCGCTGCATCCGCCAGGCCGACTGCATCATCATTGTGGGACTGGGTGAGCAGGAGCCCACTGTGGGTGAGGTCAGTGTCAATACACTCACACCTTTTGTTTTGTGTAACACTAATGAGCAGAGTCGGAGGATGGTTCTCTATCAATGTGCAAGTCATAGACTGTTTGTAAAAATGACGGCATGATGGCTCCCCAAAAGTGAAGCCAAAACATCTGAATCGCCCCCCGGTGCCTGGCTGCAGTGTAGCTCATAAGCCCCGCCCCCTCATTTTAGCCAGAGAATTATTTCCTAATGATGGTTTCTGTCATTTTAGATAGTTCTTATCACGTCGATGTTTGTTCAAGTGTTTGTTTTCCTGATAATGATTAATGCTATAAAAGCGGGGTGTGATGATTGACAACTGAGTGTGTGCTCACTATTGGTTCAGGCGCGTAAATAGGAGGGACCTCTATAAAATCACTACTGCGCAGACATCATCACTGAAGGAAGAGAATCCTTATTTAAATGAGCTTTTGAAAACGGTCTGAAGAATACAGTGTGAAAACAGAGAGAATGTAGTTCACAAACAAAAAGAGATATCATGTAATGAATCAGCCAATGGTAGCCAATCTAATGAGTGTGAGTGGATAAGGTCACTCTTAATAACTTTTTAATTAGGCAAAAAAGCTGTTAGTGCTTATCAGAACAAGGCTGAAGTCGGCTGCAAATATGGGACAAGATGTCTGAAATGCTACGGTACACTTTGTTATTAAGATGAGGAGGAAGATTTGTGGAGATGTAGTACTATTCTCTAAATTAATCAAATATGGGTGGAGGAAGTGAACAAGACGCATTATCTACCTTAAAACTACTGAAGAAGCACCATGGAGAAAGACTGCAAGGTGCTGTCTGTTTCACCGACAGTGTCTTTGCTAAACGAACTGAATCTGCTTGTTAAGACCCGCCATACTGAGCGAATGCTATCTGCTTCTTCGTCTTCCTCCTCTTCTCTCCTGTAGTTGGAGCGGATGCTGGAGGGCAGTGCAGTGCGTGCTCAGAAGCAGCTGGTGTTGCTGCACAGGGAGGATGGCCCGCCGCCCAAAGGTACGGCCGAGTGGCTGAACATGCGGAGCTGGATCTCCAGACACCATCACCTGTCCTGCCCCCGCAGAGTGTTCTCCAAGAGGAGTTTACCGAAGCTGGTACCAACCGCCAACCCACTGAGTCTTTGATGAGCAGCACAGGCCCGGTTAGCTAATGCTTCACTTCTGTGTGTTTGGTTTTCAGATAGAGTTGTACCAGCGAGTGTTTGAAAAGTGTCCCGACCGCCATTCGGACTTCTCCCGCCTGGCCAGGATCTTGACAGGAAACAGCATCGCCCTGGTGTTGGGTGGAGGGGGCGCCAGGTACTGTGGCATTATACAAACCCATTCAATACACCAGCATTGTAAGACGTAAGGAGCAATTCTATACCCTGCATTGACAAGCGGGACCCAGTACATTCTTGTGGGAATTTGGTACCTCCACACATTAGCTATTAGCTATCTTTTTAGTTTCAATTCATTACTTCCATTGGAACACAGGACAGATCTACTGTATGGGGTCTTAATATTTTAACTTTTTGCTGAAGCATCAGCTGTAGCCAATGTCTGGTCATATATGAAGAGTATACACGAGAACAACATTATTGAAGCGGGTAAGCCTACACTTAAAGCCACTGAGGGGCTGCATGAACAGGTATAGCCTACAGTTGACGCGCTTGCATAGATTCCACACACTAGCATTAGTAACATGAAAGAGTCCAAACTTCTTGCTT